>RJWJ010041907.1:0-13283 GCA_004363605.1 Indri indri | reverse complement strand
AGGTCTGGGGTGGGGCATGAAATTTCAAATTTTAACAAATTCCCAGGTGATTCTGATGCTACTGGTTCTGGGAGCACATTTTGAGAAGCAGGGCTGAGGACTGAACACATTCAGCATTGTGCGCTATTGGCCTTGAAGAAATTCCGCCAAAGACAAATAAGTTCCCTCCTTTCTAAAAAGACCTTGTATGGTAGGGGAAATAGCTATTTAGGTTCTTAATGCAAGATGGTAAATTATTATTATCTATACCGTACTTAGATAAGCTTTCAAAATTTTCAACTTGAACCTTTAGGCTCGATCTCTCCTTGTCACCAAATAATGATTCTCAAAGGAAAATCATGGTGCTAACTACTTTTCACCCAAGCCATTTGACACATACTTATGTACAAGTAGTAACTGTTTTATATATACTCTAAATACATATATATATGTATAAATACACATATTTTATATGTATACATAATATGTATAAATATACATTATATATAAATATACATATATATGCATATAATATATATAATACTATGACAGTTAATTTTATGTGTCAGCTTGACTCGGGGGTTGCCCAGATATTTGGTTAAACATTATTTCTGAATGCATCTGTGAGGATGTTTCCAGAAGAGATTAACATTTGAATTCATAGACTGAGTGACACAGATTGCCTTCCCCAACATGAGTGGGCCTTATGCTATCAGTTGAGGGCCTGGATAGAACAAAAAGGCATAGGAAGAGAGAATTCTTGCTCTCTGCCTGACTGATTGAGCTGGGACAGTAGTCTTCTCCTACTCTAGGACTAGGACTTACACCATCCACTCCCCTGGTTCACAGGCCTTCAGGCTTTGGATAGGAACTATACTACTGGCTGTCTTGGGCTTGCAGATGGCAGATTGTGTGACTTCTTAGCCTCCATAGTCATGTTAGCCAATTCTTTCTCACAAATCTCTTTACACATGTACATAAATATATATCCTATTAGTTCTGTTTCCCTGGCGAACCCTGAAATGAACATGAAAATGTATACATGCAGACTGTAACTTAATGATGGCTTGACTTACAATTTTTTGACTTTACGATGGTGTGAAACCATCACATTTCAACATAATATTCAGTATTCAATAAATTGCATGAGATATTCAATACTTTATTATAAAATAGTTTTTGTGTTAGATGCTATTTCCCAATTATAGGCTACTGTAAGTGTTCTGAGCACATTTAAGGTAGGATAGGCTAAGCTGTAATCTTCAGTACATTAGGTGTATTAAATGCATTTTCTACTTAGGATATTTATTTTCAACTTGCGATAGGATTTATTGGGAGGTAACCCAATAGTAAATTGAGGAGCATCTGTATATATTTTAATAATGTTTAAAGCGGAGCTGGAGTTTTCTTCAGCCCAGGACCTTGCTGTTAAAGTATGGTCCTCAGATCACCAGCATCAGCATCATCTGGGAAATGCATAATCCTGGACCCCAACCCAGAGCTACCAAGTCCAAATCTACATTTTAACAAGATCTCTACATGATTCATTTTCACATCAAAAATTGGGAATATCTGCTTTAAGAATAATTTCTTAAGAAATAAAACTGGTGATTTCAATGCAGAAGTAGCAACTTTTTGATCACAATGTGAAGCACCTGTGGATTGGCAGGCAGGCTAGGAGAATCAGACTTAATAAGGAGTTACAGCTTGGCAGCAGGGAAGAGCTGAGCCATTGACCATTCTGACTTCGGTCATGCTGAGTTTTTCTATTTGTGTAAGAGAAACCCATTAATTAAATAACCTTAGATTCTAAACAACAGGGAGAAAAATCAATTAGAACACCTTGGAGAGTGAGAGAGAATTGGGAAAAATTCATTATCAGATAGCCACCATTTCTTGAGAGGGAAGGTTAGGTATGACCTCTCCATGTCACTGAGTAGTGATGTCCAAAAAATAATCATGGGGAAGCTACTGTTTGTACCCAAGACATTTGATACTTTAAAAAAAATCTACAGGTAGTAACCATCCTAAATAGGCCTTGATTTTTTAAGCCAAAGAAAAATGCACAAACTAGCCAGTGCAAATGAGAGGTAAACACGTTTAGCACTACTGTTTTGTCATTTGTTTTTGTCACTATTTCTTATGTTTTTCTGGGTTCTGAATTAAGTATGTATTGTCCAGTAAGAGTAAATAGAAATAATGCCATTTGCTGCATTTGAAATTTCATTTCATAGTACTTTATTTTTGTAAGTCCTGGGGAAATTACCAGAATGTCTTTATAAATCTTCAGTGCAACAAAGGCAGCCTCCTACGATCACCATACTTCCTCTCCTACACTCCTGCAGCCTTTTATCCATCCTGTAGTTGAATGGATCCTTTTAAAACATAAATTATAACATGTTGCTCCTCTGTCCAAAGCCCTCCAGGGATATTCCATCACACTTTGAATAAAATCTAGAATCCTTGTTGTGCCCTCCAAGACCATTATCTGGTTCCTGGATCCCTCTCCTGTCACTCTTTGTCTTGCTATTGTCTCCTTGATTGACAAGCATGCCAGGGTCTCAGGGCCTTTGTATATACTTCCCTCACATGCTCCCTTCCTTAATTCTTCTGGGTTTTTGCTTCAATCTCCTCCATGATGGGACTTTTCTAGCCACCCAATATGAAGTTGTACCTCTCAATCATTTTGTAATCCTCATATATACTGTAAGCTTTCTTCATCTTGACATTATAGGAAATAATAGTTTGTGCACTTGTTGTCTTTCTCTTTCCCATTAGACAAGCCTCCATCTGTTTTGCTTCCCACTCTATTTCTATGCCTGGCACATAGGAAGAGTTCAATAAATATTTATTGAGTGAGTTATATGATCTAGTCAACTAATCCTTCTGTTCAAGCATCCACATGACTTCTTTTTTGACATACCTTGGCTCATTGAAGATATTTGTATAATAGTGGTTTCTTGTTTCCCTTTCTGTTTGAGGGTAGGGCCATAGAAAGAAAACTACTATTTATTGCGTATTCCTCATCCACATATATTTATAATTTCATTTTTTATTCACAACAATCTTATAAAAGAGTCATTATTGACTTCATTTTATAAGTGAGTAAGTAGAGATATTAAGAGTTTAAATGGTTTATCCAAATTCATAGAGCTAACAATGGTGGTATTCTATAGATTGAGAGGCACCACAAAGAAAATTAAAGATAATCCACAGATCAAAAAAAAAAAATGTTAGCAGCCCATATAATTGACAAAGGATTAATGTGGAGAAGAAATACAGAAAACCTACAAATCAACTAGAAAAAGATAGACAGCCCGATAGAAAATGGAGTAAAGGCTAAGAACAGGCAATTTCCAAAAGAAGAGTTCTGAATGGCTGACAACAGATGGTATTTCACCTGGCTGGTAATCAGGAAACTGCAAATTAAAACCACAAGATATCACTTCACACTCATCACACAAGTGAAAGTTAGAAAGCGTAACAATCCCACTTGTAGGGAAATAGGAATGCTCACATTAAATTACTGCTGGGAGTGTAAATTGGTTAAACCACTTTGAAGAGCTATGGACAATATCTAGTAAAGATGAAAATGAACATTCTGTATGACCCAGCAATTGCACTTCTAGGTATGTATCAAGGGGTGATATTCAAAATATTTAACAACTATCAGAGATACCAACCAATCAGAACAAATATAAGCTGTAAATGACTGGCATGGTCATATTTGTCTATTTCACTTGAATAGCAGTCCTGTATGTGCCTTGGAGAAACTCCTGCATACATTCATGAGGAAACTAATATAAGAATGTTCACTACAGCATTGCTTTTAATAGCAAAAAAAAAAAAAACCTTCAAATAACCTCCATGTCTATGCATAGAGTAATAGATAAATAAATAGTCAAATAACCATAGAATGGCATGCTATTCAGCAATTTCAATGAATGAACCATGTCTATATAGATCATCTTTGATAAATTTCACTACATAATGAGCAAAGAAAAAGTTTAAAAGCATTCATATGGCATGACATCATTTATGTAAAATTGAAAACATGAAAAATAATACCATTTATTGTGTATAGGCACATGTATAAGTTGTAAACATAGAAAGTATACAGAGGAAGGAAATATACCAACTTTAGGAGAGCAATTCCCGTCAGAGTGCAAGGGAGGGAAATAGGATAAGGTAGGAGGACTTAGCACTCTCTATAATCTTTAATTTCTTAACAAAATAAGGTCTAAAACAAATATGACAAAATATTAATACTTTCTAAGTTCGAATGTATACGTCTTTTAAAATTTGCATTATATTCCATTATTTTAATAAAATGAACATAAATAACATGGTAGAGCTTATACAGGACCTAGATCTCTCTACTTTCAAAGCCACAGAGCTTTTCACTTCTTCAGCTCCAGGAGAGAGACCTAGCCCTACTTTATAGTATTTCTCTTATCGATAGTGTCAGGAACATGGTTAGACACCAGTGTCACAATGGTTAGTTGTTTAGTGGTCATATCCCAGGAGGACCCTCATCTATGTCAGGCCACATGATCCAAGGAGTACAGTATGGTCAAATGGTGGGATTGCTGGCAAAATAATGAATGCTTTCTTTGCACACTCCAGAGTCAGATGAATCAGGGCATAGGTGCTAGATTGGGACATGTATACTTGCCAGAGACACCATACTTCAGTTTTGTTACCACTCTAAACAATGTCCTTGCTTCTAGGTTTTTCACAGGAACACAAGTCTTTCATTTATGTCTGGCTGAGGGCTCAAGAAGCACCATGGTTTGCCATGCAAACCTACAGGATTAGGTTTCTGCATAAATGATGAGCCTTGACTCTAGTAATAGAGATCATTGGCCCTGGCTATCTAAGCATGAAAAACCAGTGATCTGGCCCATTTATTCTTTTCTCTATACAAAATTATGGTTGAGTTAGGAACTTCTAGGGTTTAGACCTGGGGTGGACAGACCTATATAAACCCTTCAACTCCTAGCCCTACCATAATACCTGGTATGATTGAGAATGTAAAAAAATTATGGTAGGCATCTGTATGATAGCGAAAAAACATATCTGGCAAAAAATTTCCAGAAAACATTTCCTCTGAATCAGCCAGTTTTGTCTTTGAAACATCATTCCCCTAATGGTTTAGTACAAATTTAACCTATAGTTGATTTTCCTTCTTGTCTAAGTTCTTTGACCTTCAAGTAATACTTTGTATAATCTTAAGATTTATATTTTCTGGCACATCCAGTGTTATACTCTAAGATATTTTCTGAAGCAGCCAATGTGATTAATATTTTAGTTTTCTACATTAGCTACTTAAATATTAGTATAGAACGCTGATATATTGAGATACCATATCAATGATAAATGATCATCAAATGATAATGAATTAGATATGTGGTAAATAATAAAAGAATTCTGTGTTGTATTTGAGAGAGTTATCCTAAATCAATATCTGTGTGGTTTAGAATGATATGAAGAAAAGATAGTGCCAAGAAATATTTTTTTGTTATCCAAATAATAAGTGTAAAGCTCAACATGTATTTTTAGTGCTAAAATGTAAATATGGTAATGATAATGAAACTATGTTTCATGTAAAAGTGTTTTGGGGACAGATAAATTTAAGTGATATGAGTTGTCATATTTTAGACATGAAAATTTATTAATTTACCAGCTTCAGAGTTTACAAAGAATAGGCCTGGGAGATGATGATGATATAAGTATTATCGTGAGTGCTGTCCTTCTTGGAAAATGGTTATTAAAATTCATTAGAAGTAGATGTTACTTGTCAGATGATCTTATGACAGTTTCTAGAAAGAATGGGACAGATAAAATATGTGATAAAATAAATAATAATTTATATACAAAAGAATTGATTCTTTAGATAGTATGAAAATTCTCATATTTCAAAGAAATGCTAAAAAAGAACTTTGTGTCTGCATGACAACCATAAGTGATAACTGAATCCATAATATAATAAATATACATGAGCTTTCTTTATAAACAAAACAATTTAATACTATAGCTTCAATGGTTCCCTTTTTCTGAAGTTTATCTTCCCTCAAACACAGGGATGGGGTCCTAGGAACTATTGTTTGTGTTAAAGGGCCCTGTCACCACCAGTCCTCCCACCCACAACACTTGAATGGACTGTGAGTGGTCCCTGATCCAAAAGGGACAAATCAGGTCCTCTCTTACAGAGATAGAAACTTGGAGCTGGGACATCCTCGCTCAATTTAGGTTGATGGCATGAACAGATGTAATAGATCAGGGAGCTATGAAACCAGCCATATTCCACTATGTGCATGAAGAAACAGCAAAAGGCAGTTTGTGGAGGGAAAAGAATGGAATAGACAGAGAAAAGCAGAGGTCAAGAACACACATGTTCCATAGATAGAGACCAAACAGGTGTCCTTCCCATGGAAACAACTCCCCAAGGAAAATGACCATGTTTTTGAAATTCTTTTATGATACATTAACATTTATAACTTGTGAGAGTGACAACTAGGTGGAATTGGCCTTATTGTTATCACCATTTGCTCTTACCATTTTCTCCTGTTTTAAAAACCCATCAAATCTAATATTAAGTTTTTTTATATTGGATATTTTATATGAATATCATTTTGTCTTCATGAAAAACAAATTAAAATCACCATCCATATTTTACAGCTGAGTAAACCAAGACTTAGGGCCTTCATATAACTTGCCCAAACTCATGTAACTGATTGCAAGTGACCAAACTGAGACTTACAGTCAGGTCTTTCTGACTCCTGAGACTATACCCTTAACTATTATGTTATGCTTGAATCTGGAGGCAGCAACTGGTATCTTCTGAAAAAGAGAAGGGGAGATCTTTGTCCCTTATCTACATGAACAGAAAGTTCAGTTTACTCTGCATACAGTGCATGATATTCTAGGCTCTGAATGACAGCATGAGGTTTGGAGGAGGTAGTAGTCAGGCAGGCTGTGTGTTCTCAGGAAAACCAGACACACACAAAGTGTGTGCATGTGTATGTGTGCGTGCATACTTGCATGTGTATATGTTGTAGAAGGGTGGGTAAGGAGGAGACTGTTTCCCAGAAGCAGGAAACACTTATTTCCTCTAGTTACCATCATTTTACCCTCTTTCTATCCATGAGAGAACAAAATTAAGTTAGAACGGAATGTCATGTGGTACTTCGTGGGAAGGCACTATAAAAGAGTGTGTGTGTTGTAGGAAGGGTCTACAAACAAAACAAAGACAGAAATGCCTGGGAAGAGATATGACAAAGCCACATTTATTGATTCCAGAGAAAAATAAAACATTTATGTAAAATGGCATATAGGACCTCACAGGACACAAGCCAAGAAGCAATTAGTTTGGGTTTCAAAGGGATTTTTCTGAATATGAGAAATAGGTTCCAACTGAAATTTTAATTAGGACCCCAAAACACATCAGTATACTTATTGCTGAAAGTTTACCACACATTGTAAGCTTAGAAAGATTTGATGGATTTTATTTAAGCTAGGTAAACATCACTAAAGACATTTTACCCTGTTGGAAGAGCTAGAAGAAAGCAGAAATTTGCGGTAGGAGTGGGGACCTGAAGGGTAACATTTACATGTGGTGGGAAAGTAGTGATGGGCTTTCGGTATTGTTTCTGTGCTAGGTGAGGAGGAGGCATCAAAGATTATGGTAGTTTTGTCAACCTGAATGGCACTGAACAGCTTTAGCAGCAATTGGGAAGTGAAATGGAGGAGTCAGCATAAAGAGAGAAGACCGGCTCTCCTTCCATTTTTCCACTTAATTATAGATTTTTATCCAATCAATACACCAAGAAATCCTGAATTACCTTTTTTCTTTTTTTGTTAAGGGAAGAGCACTGGGGTTACAGGAAGGGAGGCGGGAAGGAGTGAAATGTTTTTGCTGACTTTCTCAATATTCTTGTGGACAAAACTTGCTTTTTGCTTTTTTTAAAATTGGATTTGCAAGTTCAGGTGGGAAAACAAGGATGGCCCATCAAATCTTCTTTCCTTATTCCCTCCCCCATGTAAAAAGAGTTTTTTTTTTTTTTTTTTTATTTCCTGGTGTTCATGAGAAGACTTCCATTTCTTTTGGCTATGTATCTCCATTAGGTAGAATTGTTCACCCTGAGCCCCTCTAGGCTGTTGATTGCAAGAAATTCTCTGGTTGGCTACATTTCAACTATGTCAGAGCCAGTGATGTATTCCAGGTGCAGCCAAGTGTGAATGCTGTTAAAGCTATTGGTTCAGCTGACCTTGATATTGGGGCTCTTCATGACTGCAGCTCAAGTTTTCTACTCTGTGGGTTTCTCACTTCTTCTAATTGCTGCTGACTGTTCAAAAGCTGGGCTTGTTTGATATGCTTCCAAGTTTTATAAAATTACAGCAATTCCCTATAGAATCCTGCCTTTTCAGTGTCCCTATTAAATAAACATCCAGGAAAAGAATTTAATTTGCTTATGATAGTCAACTCTTATCCAAGCAAAGTACACCTCATCAGAGCCTCTTCTCAATGACGGAAAATTCACTACCTCAATACAAGATATTTTATGGCTATTTTTCCAATTTAGCAGTTAAGATGCTTTGGTCTGCTGGTAATACAATACTCAAGTAACAATGATTAATAAAGACATTTATTATTTCTTATAATACGAGGTTCAGAGGTAGGAGATTCCTGGATATATTGCTTGGGTCCAGTATTTACTGGGGGTAACCCCTATGAAAGATAAAGAAAGAAAAGTATCAGAAGTAGTGAGGGAAATCCTTCTGACTGCAGCTCAGGTCTGATACCTGTGAAAGGGGAAGGGAAAGAAAGAAGGATTGGATAGGAACAGCCTACAACTGCAGTGAGGCTCTGTGAAATCAGAGCTGGCCTAACAGGGAGCTCTGCTGCAAATATGGCCCATAGAAGAGTCCCATGTTGGGCAGAAATGCCTGGGCCCTAGTGTCCACTGTGCTCAGTTACTGGCTGGGGCTTCCTAGAAGAACTTGGCCTTGGCCCAGATGCTGCCATGGATTGTCTGCAGCTGGGGGCTGTCAGCTAACTGCACTCTTCATAGCTGATCAGCAAGCTCTTTCTTGAATTAAGATCTGAGCTGCACACCTCTCTAGCTGCCACATAAGATTTAATTCAGCAGCATGGTTATACGATCCAGGTACTTTCCAAGTTTCCACTTGGTCATACTTAGCATGTTGGTATTCATCTTGAGATTTATTTCTCCATTGTCTAAAAATGACTATCACAGCCTCATGTCTTCACACAACTGTGCATACAAGCAGGAAGGAGAGCTTATCCTCACATGTCTCTCTTTGTAACGGAGGGAGATTTTTCTCTAAAGCTGCCAAGCAGACTTTCCTGTCAGTGCCATAGGCGAGGTTTGTGTCACATGCCCATGCTTATCTGTAAGGGAGGCTAGGAAAGTGAATTTCTGGCTTTTGCCACCTCTGTATCAGGAAGTGGATTATGCCAGCAAATAGGAAGGGATGTAGGAGGGAGCTGGTGGAGGTGACTGTTGAGTAGGTAAACCACCGGTGTCTGCCCTCCTAAATATGGTAAAGGTGGCACTTCGTATTTTTATTCCCAGAAATTCAGACATTAGAAGTTATAAATTGAGACTGAATTTATGACTTGTTACACTGGCAGGTTCTTTTGCTTGTCTAGCACTCCCCAAGTATTACCATCCTTTCCCCTGGTCAGGAGTAGAAAGGCTTTACTGCAGCCTTTCTTCAGATCATTTCTGACTTTTCCTTTATTGTCGTGGTTCCACGGTTTACCAAATGCCTAAGTGAACAGATATCCAACTGAACCATTTAGGCTAATCTTTTAAAAGGACTTGCGAAAAGTCTGATTACTTTACTCAATGATTGTAATTCTCTTATTTTAAGCTTTCAGTTTACCATGCAGGTTTCTCTAGTGCTAGGAAGCTGCAGAGACACTTAAGGCCCAGGGAGAAGAATAGCAAAAATATTGCATAGGGTGAAAAATACCTTTATAGGGTAATTATTAATATTTGGCTACAAACTGAGGTATCTATGTGCTTTCCCTAATAATGTCTTTTTCTTGTCTCCTATGATTCTGTACACTCTATCCTGCTTCTTTATTGAGTCTATAATTTTCAACACGGAGATAATAAGATGTATTTACCCACTTTTGAACTCGGGAAAGCTATGCAACCTCTCTGAGCATTAGTCTCTTAATCTGTAAAATGAAATAAAAATATCCTTTTATGTGGGCACCATGTATAAAAGGCACAAACAACATATATTCTTCTTCTTATTAAACAGAAGGTGAGGTGTAGGCCAACAGATGTGACCAGACAGAACAAGGAACAGAAATAGAAAAGCTTACTTTTGCTCAATGAAAAAAAATAATGCACTTATTTTCATTCGTTTAGATATTTACTGTGCTTTTACTATGCTCCAGGCATTGTCTTTAGTACTTATGATGCAGTGGCAGAAAGGAGATGTTTCCTATTGATGACATTTATATTTTAAGTGGGCAAAAGACAAGAGATGCTTGTATTTTGAATACCTTCAAATGCAATGCCTGTTGAATTAATTTCTTCAGTCATTTAATTATTCATTAAGTTACTTTTAAAGCAATTATTCAAAAGTTATGTTTGACATTATTTTTATTATAATAAAAGTAATATTATTTTATAGACATTTTAGAAAATGAAGATTAAAATCATCCATAATCTCATAATGTAGAAAACCACGGTTATCATTAATGTGTGTGTCTATGTGTGTCTATTTCATGTTTTTGCATATATAGATATATGGGCCAATGTAATTTTCTAAAAGCAATGAAGATCATTTTATAAACTGCTTTTCCTTTACTTTTAAATATTCTTTAAGAATATGATCTCTACTATTTTAAATCAGGAGTGAATATGCTGCAATTTATTTAACTAGTACCCTCTATCATTGGACTTTGAAGGTTTTTATTAATTAACTATTTTAATTAACACTATGATAAGTAGCCTTGTTTATAAATATTGGTATGTATACCTGACTATCTCTTTGGGGTAAATGCCTAGAAGTGATATTACTGGGCCAAAGTCTATTAAACATATACAGATTTTATGCATAATCTCAACCATCCCTCCAAGGAACATAATTATACCAAATTGTAACTTTCCCTGCGTCCTTTGTAGCATTAGGTATTTTGGGTGTTTTTTTTCCTAATCCTAGCCTAATTTACTGGAGAAAAGAGTTATGTCGTTGGTTTAATTTTTATTCCTTTGATTGTAAAGAAGTCCAAGCACTTTTTTACATGCCTTTTATTTAATTGATGAGTTGCCTTTTATATTTCTGCCCGTATTTCCATTATGGGATTCATCTTTTATTTTTTATATGTAAAAAGCACTGTATATTAAATATCAACAACTGTGATTGTGTTATACATTTTAAATTATTTTCTGATGTTTCCTTTGCCTTTGTTGGCATTTTTGACATTGAGAATATTTTCATTTTTACATTGTCAAACTTACTAAGATTTACCTTTAATTGCTGTGGGTTGCTTTTATGTTTAAAAATCATTTTTCACTTTGATATCAGAAATTATTTTCCTGTATAAACTTCAAGTTCTTTTATTTTTTATAAAGAACAACAATCTAATAGTAGGAGTTTTTTGGTTAATCCATTGTCCTGCTATGTATCATGTATTTTTCATTCATTTATTTTATTTATTTGATTTGGAATAGACTTTTATTTCTTCACTGATTTAAAATTCTACTTTTATTGCATACTAGATTCTTATGTAGATTTAGCTCTGTAGAGTTCTTGCTCATGGTTTGTCTATTACAGGGAATAAAATTGTTTTAACTGTTATATTTTCGATAATGTATTTAAATACCTGGTAGTGCAATTTCTCTTAATTCATTTGAATTTTTCAAAGTTGTCTCTGTAGGCATGCAAACTAGTATGGTATGTATGTCAACATTTTTGTTTGATAAGAACTACAGAAATTTTGAAATGAAGGGAAGCAGATAGAAGTTTGGGAAAGATGTGGCACTTTGGCTGGACTCAGAATGATGAATATGATTTGACTTGGCAGAGAGGAAAGAGAAAGGGCATTCCAAATGGGGAAAACAGCCTAAGCAGTACCCTGAATAAATAGTGAACAAGCATTATATAATGGGTGATGGGAGAAGGAGGGTGGAATGGATCTAATATTTGTTGAAAGCTTACTAAATGTGAGTCACCATGCTAAGAATATTATAGGAATAACTCTGAGGTCAGGTGAATCCTCATAGTTTGACTCCTGTGTCAGTGTTCAGTGCCTTGCTTTCAATGCATCCCAATTTGTATATATAACTCAGTATTTCTTTGAGTTTCTGAAAAACAATTTACTCACACAAAAATTTTGTTGGTTGATCAATGTAAACCACAATTTCTTGACCTCTACACCATACATTTTGGGCTGAAAAAATCCATTGTTGTAGGGTGCTGTCCTATGCATTATGAAATGTTTATCCCTGACGTCTACACACTAGATGACAGTACCAATCCTGTTTCCTAGTAGGGTCAACTAAAACTTTCTCCAGACATTGCCAAATGTCCCTTAGTGGGGCAACTCCAGTTGAGAAGTATAGATTATACCAAAGATAGGAAATTTAGTGGAGGGTTTTATATTGCACAGTGTAAAACAAGTAAGTGTCCTTTTGTTTTGTTTTGTTTTCCTCTCTTAAGTCCCTTCTTGGTTTCTCTTCAACTAGGTTTGGGGTTTTATTTTTGCTTACTATTGCAGGGTTTACTACACCCAACTGTAGTACTACTGACATTTGTACCAGATAAGAACCACTGATGCAGACTATACCAAAGATAGGAAGTTTGAAGGTTTGTTTTTTTTTTTTTTTTTTCTGCACAACCCCACAAGATAAAGCTTAGAAACCCTTTATTTTGTCCTTTGAAGTCCCTTTTTGGTTACTGTGCAATTGGTTTTGGTTGTTTTGTTTTGTTTTGCTTATGCTGTCTCAGGGATTATCCATCTCAGCACTATTGTTTTGGGCCAGATAATTCTTTGTTGTGTGGGGCTGTCTGGTAAATTGTAGGGTGTTTAGCAGCCTCTTACCCAGTAGATGGGTAAGGCACCTCACTGCCCCCCACCCAATGTTGTAACAACCAATACTGTCTCCAGATATTGTCAAAGGTCTCTTAGGGAGCAAAATCACCCCTGGTTGAGAACCATTGTTCTATTTCTACTTACCTTTCTCGATACACCGACTCTTCTTTTCAGCCTTTCCTTGTAGAAGAAATGTACACTTCTCTCCTTTTCTTACTTGTAG
>RJWJ010041906.1:0-13285 GCA_004363605.1 Indri indri | reverse complement strand
CAGGCATGCGCCACCATGCCCGGCTAATTTTTTCTATATATATTTTTAGCTGTCCAATTAATTTTCTTTCTATTTTTGGTAGAGACGGGGTCTCGCTCTTGCTCAGGCTGGTCTCGAACTCCTGAGCTCAGAACGATCCGCCCGCCTCGGCCTCCCAGAGTGCTAGGATTACAGGCGTGAGCCACCGCGCCCGGCCATGAAGTAGGTAGTATTAATTAGCCCATTTTACAGATAAGGAAACTGAGGTTTAAAGAGATTTAGCGACGTGATCGAAGTCACATGGTAAATTAATAACCTGTGTAAGAGTTCTCCAGAGAGGCAGAACCAAATGCAGTGTGTGCGTACACCGCCCACACACATACACACCTCGTTTTACTGCACTTTGAAGATATTGCATTTTTACAAATTGAAGATTTGTGGCGACCCTACATCAAGCAAGTCTGTTGGCACCATTTGTCCACACTATGTGCTCACTTTGTGTCTCTGTGTCACATTTTGGCAATTCACAAAATATTTCAAACCTTTTCATTATTATTATATCTGTTATGGTGATACGTGATCAGTGATCTTTCGTGTTACTATTGTAATTGTTTTGGGATGCCACAAACTGTGCGCATTTAAGATGGTGAACTTAATTGATACACGTTGTGTGTGTTCTGACTGCCCTATGAACTGGCCATTCACTGATCTCTCTCCCTCTCTTTGGGCCTTCCCATTGCCTGAGTCACAACAATATTGAAATTAGGCTAACTAATAACTGTACAGTGGCTTCTAAATGTTCAAGTGAAAGGAAGAGTTGCATATCTCACTTTACATAAAAAACTAGAAATGATTAAATTTAGGGAGGAAGGCATATTGAAAGGTGAGGCAGGCCAAATCTAGGCCTCTTGTGCCAAACAGCCAAATTGTGAAGGCAAAGGAAAAGTTCTTAAAAGAAATTAAAAGTGCGACTCCGGTGAACACACGCTGTAAAATAGCCTTACTGCTGAAAGGGAGAAAGTTCGAGTGGTCTGGACAGACGATCACACCAGCCGCAAGATTCCCTTAGGGCAAAGCCTAATCCAGAGCAAGTCTCTAACTCTCTTCAGTTCTGTGAAAGCTGAGAGAAGTGAAGAAGCTGCCGAAGAAAAGTTTGAAGCTAGCGTATGTTTGTTCATGAGGTTTAAGGGAGCCATTTCCATAACATAGAAGTGCAAGGTGAAGCAGCAAGTGCTGATATAGAAGCTGCAAGGTACCCAGAAGACCTAGCTAATAAGATCATTGATGAAGGTGGCTACACCATTCAACAGATTCATAATACAAACAAAACAGCCTTCTATTGGAAGGAGATGCCATCTAGGACTTTCATAGCCGGAGAGAAGTCAATGCCTGGTTTCAAAAGCCAGGCTGACCCTCTGGTTAGGGGCTAATGCAGCTGGTGACTTTAAGTTGAAGCCAATGTTCATTTATTATTCTGAAAATCCTGGGGCCCTTAAGAATTATGCTAAATGTACTCTGCCTGTGCTCTGTAAATGGAACAAAGATATGCCTGGAT
Organism: Indri indri; assembly: GCA_004363605.1. Lineage (NCBI taxonomy): Eukaryota > Metazoa > Chordata > Mammalia > Primates > Indriidae > Indri > Indri indri. The sequence continues at coordinate 11,751 of RJWJ010041906.1, read as the reverse complement.
GACAGCACATCTGTTTACAGCATAGTTTACTGACTGTTTTAAGCCCATTGTTGAAACCTACTGCTCAGAAAAAATAGATTTCTTTCAAAAGCATTATTGCTCATTGACAATGTATCTAGAGACCCAAGAGCTCTGATGGAGATGTACAAGGAGATTAATGTTGTTTTTATGCAGCTAACACAAAATTCATTCTGCAGGTATGGATCAAGGAGTAATTTCAATTTTCAAGTCTTTTTATTCAAGAAATTAATTTCATAAGGCTGTAACTGCCATGATAGTGATTTCTTGCATGGATCTGAGCATAGTAAATTGAAAACCGTCTGAGGTATGCTGGTATATGGATAAATAGAGAGATTTTAAGGAATTGACTCACAGAATTATGGATGTTGGTAAGTTTAAAATCCACAGGGTAGGCCCAAGACTCAGGGAAGAGCCAGTGTTGCAGTTCAAGTCCCAAGGTCATCTGCCGGCATAATTCAAACTCAGTGTTACTTCCCAGTCACTTTTACCGTTATACTTTGCTTCTTCTTAGGTAAACCTGTTAGCTCAGTGCGTGGCACATTGAGATTGAACATGCAATTAAGATTGAACATACAATTAAGTTCCAAAAGAATAGTTGAAGTGGAACGTATATAAAGTTGCTGTTGCTATGTTATCATGTTAGGGGTAAAGCTGAAATTAAGGTTGTCAAAAAGAAGTGAGGGAATGACATCATTAAAAAAATAAGGGTGTGGATAACACAGTGTAGCCTAAAGGAACCTGTTTGTTGTAGTCATCCATAATGAACACTTTGTACTGTAGTCACTCTACCCCAGGGATAGAGGGAGGGAATGGGGCTAGAGCTCTGTTCCAGCTCTTTAAAAGAAACTCATAGTTTCAGGAAGTATGTGTGTACTGGGCAAGATCTCTGAGCTTTCTCCAGGTCCATTTATGTCAAAACTGAGTAGACCTCTGGAATACTTGATTCTCTCAACGCAACCTCATTACTTGTAGGTACTGTCAAAAGCCGGGAGGTAACTTTTTTTCTCTCTTGAATGCCCTGTCTACATTCCACAGGGTATTTGAAATGGAATATATGTAAGTTTGCTACAGCTGTGTTGTCGTGTTAGGACATAGCAAAGGTGATACAGTTTCTGGGAAATTTACTAAAGTGGACACTTTAAAATTTGATAGGAACAGAGGTTTCTGATAAAATATGATTGACACATAATTTAGTCATTTAGTAATCATAGATGGTGTTAAGTAAAACTCTTTTCTATCTTTGTTGGAGTAAGAAGTAAATTAAACAGCATCATGAATTAGAGTTAAAATTCTGTCTTGAAATACAACTGAATATTAAAATGAATGCTTAATGAGGGAATAAACCTGTTTAAAAGGCAGGTGGGTTATTAGATGACCTTTTAAATCAATCTTTGGAAATGTAAATTGTAAATATAAAATTGTTTTTCTTGATCCTATCTGATCATTTAATTGACCTTTGAGACAATGTCCTTATGGTCTGTTTTATATGTTGTACTCTTGTCTTAGTCCATTCCTGCTGCTGTGACAAAATACCACATACTAGGTAATTTTTAAATAACAGAAATTTATTTCTCACAGTTCTGGAGGCTGTGAAGTCCAAGAACAAGGCACAAGCATTTTCGGTGTCTAATGAGGGTCCAGTCTCTGCTTCTGAGATGGTGCCTTTAATGCTACATCTTTACATGTCAGAAGGCGAAAGGGGCTAGATAGTTCCCTCCAGCCCTTTTATAAGGCACTAATCCCATCCATGAGGCCAGAGCCCTCATGGCCTAATCACCTCATAAAGGCCCCACTTCTTAATACTGTTGCATTAGGGATTAAGTTTCAACATGAATTTTGGAGAAGACACAAACATTCAAACCATAGCAACCCCCTTTTGAGATTTGTTTTTATGCTGTTGGTTACATTTTCAGTGTTGCTTAGCTTTGTCTCATGTCTGTGTGCAGTAAAATGAAGCATTACACAGTTTTGCAGCCTCCACTACTTACTCCAAGGTCTGGGCATATTAGGCCACTTCTCTGCTTTGCTTTCCTCGTCTGCAAAGTGGGGATTACAGTCCTGCCTACTTTACTTTCTGGGAAGATTAAATGTAGATTCCATTCCCAGCGAATTGCCTAGAGCAATACAAGACTCAGTAAGCCTTTAATTCCTGTTAGGTGCTTTGATGAGGGTGATGTACTGATGCAATGCCCAGGAGAAGAATTAAGGAATCCACCTGTGAGTGTCTTCTATGTCAGCAGTTCTCATCTACTCTTCAGATCATTTTTAACATATATATTATTTATTCCCACATTTATATAGATGAGGAAACCGCCTCCCAGAGGGTAAATTGCCCAAGGCACACAGTAAGTGGCAGAGCTGATAGGGTTTCAAACTTGGCTCTATAAAACTCAAACCCATACTCTTTCAAGTATATTATGCTGGGTTTTTTAAAAATTAAGGTGAAAAAAGAAAAAACTCACATCCTAAAATTTACCATCTTAACCATTTTTAAGTGTCTAGTTCCATAGTGGTTAGTGTATTTACATTGTCGTAAAACAGTTCTCCAGAACTTTTTCATCTTACAGAACTGAAACTCTGTACCAGTTAAATAACAATTCCCTCTTTGCTCCCAGCTCCTGGTAATCACCATTCTACTTTCTTTTCTCCACGTCAATTGGATAATGGGCCGCTAAGGTCAAAACAAGGTTTGAGAGAGGCACATCTCACACACGAGCATAAAAACCCAATTATCATGCTTATGAACTACAAAAATATCCTCTACTTTCTGTGTCTATAAATTTGACTATAGCAGATCCTCGAACGATGTCATTTCATTCACCATAATGTCGTTATAATGTTGATGAGGGAAAAATTGATTCCTGGTTAGGGCCACTGTGAAATTTGCACATTCCTCCATGTTTTCATGGGTTTTCTCCAGATACTCCGGTTTCCTCCCACATCCCAGAGATGTGCACATTAGGTTAACTGACCTGTCTAAATTGTCCCAGTCTGAGTGAATGTGGGTGTGTGCGTGAGTGCATTCTACGATGGGATGATGTTCCCCGTCCAAGGTTGGTGCCTGCCTTGTGGCCTGAGCTGCTAGCATTGGCTTCAGCCACCCACAACCCTGAACTAGAATAATTGAGTTGGAAAATGAATAAGTGAATGCAAATTATTGCAAAATAAAAATTCATAAAGTATACAATAATCATACAAATGTATGACAACAAACAATGTGATATAAAAGTGCTCGGCTAGCCTGCCATGTTATTGTTTGTTTTTGAACTTCATGGTGGTAAGAGGTGCTCATTACAATTTTCTCTTTGCAAATATTTATTCCTTTTTTAATCCACAACCAATACAACTGCCATCACTCACTGATTCACCAAAGATTGGGTAAATAATTATCTCACTTGTTTTTATTAATCTTTCTTAAATGTATATGTAGGCTCACATTTATTTCAGCATTTAGTATTAGAACTATGTTTTGAGTCTTTATTTAAAGTTTGTTGATGTTCGCCCTAGGAACTTAACTCTTATTCATATCAATTAGCCTATGGTAAAATTGGTTTCATTACATGTCCTCTCTCTTAAAGTCACAGTTTCCAGGAACCAATTGATGACATCGAATGAGGATTTACTATACTTCAGATACCTCATATAGGTGAAATCATACAGTATTTGTCCTTTCGTGACTGGCTTATTTCACTTAGCATAATATCCTCAAGGTTCATCCATGTTGTAGCTTATGATAGGATTTCCTTCCTTTTTAAGGCTGCGTAGTATTCCATTATTATGTATAACACAAAATGTATACCACATTTTGTTTATCCATTCATCTGCTGATGGATACTTGAGTTGCTTCCACCTCTTGGCTATTGTGAATAGTGCTGCTGTGAACATGGGTGTACAAGTAACTCTTCAAGACCCTGCTTTACATTGTTCAGAAGTAGGATTGCTGGATCAAATGGTAGTTCTGTCATTAATATTTTAAAGAACCACCGTGCTATTTTCCATAGCAACCACACCATTTTACAGTCCCACCAACAATGCAGAAGGTTTCAGTTTCTCCACATCCCCACTTGTTATTCTCTGTTGTTTTGTTTTGATAGTAGCCATCCCGATGGGTGTGAGATGATATCTCATTGTGGTTTTGATTTGCATTTCTCTGGTGATTCGTGATGTTGAGCATCTTTTTATATGCTTGTGGGTTGTATATCATCTTTGGAAAAATGGCTGTTCAACTCCTTTGCTCATTTTTACTTGTTATTTAATTTTTTTCATTTGTGTTACAGGAGTTATTTATGTAACCTGGATATTAAACCCTTATTAGATACAGGATTTGCAAATATTTTCTCCCATCGCATAGTTTGCTTTTTCACACTGATTGTGTCCTTTGATGCACAAAGGTTTTAAGTTTGATGTAGTCCCATTTATCTGTTTTTGCTTTTGTCGCCTGTGCTTTTCGTGTCATAGCCAAGAAATCATTACCCAATCCAATGTCATGCAGCTTTCCCTTATGTTTTCTTCCAGGAATTTTATAGTTTGGGGTCTTGCATTTAGGTGTTTAATCCATTTTGAGTTGATTTTTGTATATGATTTGTTCTTTCACATGTGGCTATCCTGTTTTCCCAGCACCATTTGTTGAAGAGACTGTCCTTTCCCATCATGCCATTTTTAATGGTAAAGGAGAGAGAGTGGTAAGAGGGCACAGACATTTATTTGGGGGGAAAAAGTAATTCTAAAGTGTTTTTTAGCTTGTTTGCCACTACATAAATGGAGAAAGGTATACGGAAAACTTTGCTAGTATGAAATATTCACAAGAATTATGGAGAACTTGGAAAAGGAGGAGGAAGAGGAAAAAAAAGAATAACTGAGAACTTGTTTTCTAGAAGCGGAGGGAGTTTAACTTATTTATGTTTGTGTGGGGAAAGCAAGTCAAGATGTTACAGTAATACTGTAGTCTCTTTGGCTACGAAGAGACCAACTTTCCAGAAATTGCTGGCAGGTTGGTGGTGGGGGAGGAAACATTTTTAATGGCAAACTAATGAGGCCCTGAACTCCCACAAGCAAACAAACACAAACGAGAAAGAAAGCCAACCAAAGAAATTGTAGTCTGTATGGTGTGATGGCTTAATTCACAGAGGGAGCAGCAGTGTCTCAGAGGGCACGTGGCCGTGCTGGGGAGGAGTGAGCAGGGGAGAGCTCCGCCCGAGGTCAGCAGCGCTGAGAGTGGGCTGAGCAGCAACCCAGAGGAAGAGGGACCAGACTGAAGGTAGGGGCTCTGCAGTCCTGTGGCGGAGGGGAAGGGAGGCAAAGACCAGTCCTCCTTCCCTGTAGTGTCAGCCCTCAGCGAGCTAGAAAAATTCAGAAAAACATGGTCTGTAGCTAGCTTTCAACTAGCTAATTGAAAAAATATATATAGCTTTTTTTCCTAATGTGGTCATATTTCTCAGAGTTACTTAAAAACATTTCAAATGTCTGAGTTTCCTATTAAAGTCTCTGTCTGGGCCTTAATCTGGGTTATAGAAATTCTGTTTGTATCTTTATTTCCTTTCCTTTCTGTAGCAAATATTATTAAGCATCCATGCATATTGTTTATTGTGAGGGACATAAATGTTGTGCGTCCTTCCCTCAAGAAACTTATAGTGCAGTAGAGAAAACAAAATGTTTATAAATAATGGTAATTATTTTCTATACCAATGGTAAAACGTGGTAATAACAAGACAGAAGCTTGTCTTTTTAGATTACCTCTAGAGGTTATCTATGGGGAGGAGAAAGATCTTTTTAAGGATGGAGAAACTGAGAGCTAAATAGTCTGTAAACTTTACAGGTCTGGGTCCTCCTTCACATTACATCTTACATGGAAAATAGCAAGAGGCTCCATGAAAGACATTCTGTCAGTCACATTAGTGTGAATAGTGATTGTGGATTTTTTGAGTCACGTTGCACTGTTGTTCCGATACGCTAGACGTTCTCTTTGAGATATTTGCAAACAGAGAACATACCTCTTTGAAAATAAACACGGATGTACATAATTGGACGTTATCCACACTACTCATCTAAAGCAGAACAAAAATAGTCTTATAAAAATGTTGTAATACCTTACATTAGAATAGCATTCTATGGTGAACAAAACAGAATATATGAATACTATAAATGCATAAATGCTTATTAATGCAGTGGTAGAAGTAGGAATAATAAGTGTTTTAGGCAATAAAGCTAAACATCTAATCTTTCTTTCAAGACTCACTTTTCAGTTTCTGACAATTTAACACCTAATCTATATGATAAGAAAATACACCTGGAGGGGCATGGGCTAATGATATTATTTAGGAGAGCTGTTTAATATAGGGAGGGGGCAACTGAGAGACTGTCTTGAAATTTGTTTTGTTCTGTGCCACCTGCTCTTCTGGAGCTCTACCAGACCTGACAACAGCTGTCTCCAGGCCAGGAACCATGGACTTTTATGTTTTACGAAGGGTGGGTAAGGGGATGTAATGTTGGAAAATGTGAATTCAGTGTAACAATGGCAAAACTGTAATAAAATATACACAGCGAATACATGTTGAGCTTATCTGGTTGTATTATAGATGACCTATTACAAAGCCACTAGAAAAGGTATTTTGAAAGAGGATTTAAGGGACTGAGCTTTTTTATCATGAAATTTATATCCTAACCCTAACTTTGTATCTGCATCTTTTGTCTTAACTGTTCTCCTTTGCCTTCCTTAAATTTCTCTTCATTGAAATATAGTTGACATAAAATAAGCTGCTCATATTGTGTAAATTTGGACTCATGTCATTGTCACCACAATTGAGAAAACAAGCATATCCCTTTGTAATCTCCTCTCTCTCTCTCTCTCTCTCTCTCTCTCTCTCTCTCTTTCTCGGTCTCTGGGACTCTTGCCTTAGAAGTGTTTGGGAAAGCATTCTGAGAAACAGTGTCTTAGGGAATTCTCTTACATTCTGGAACTGGCCTAGATACATCTAACTCCCTGAGCCAAGTCCTGGCCGTTGAACCTGCCTCCCCACCCACCTCTCATCCATGTCTCTTTTGTCCTAGAATCCACATAAATTACAGTTCTGAATTTGTAGTGTGAGTTAGCTTTGCCGGTGCTCTGCAGCTTTCTGGGCCACATTGGACTGAGTGTATGTTTGGCCAGTGCTTCCCACCCTGTAGTGAAGAATGAGGATTTTAAAAAAAGAATTTCTAGTCTATTGTGAAGTGATACTTCTGTAAAAGACATTTAAAATGAGTTATTAGAAAAATGAAAAAAAGGCATATGAATATAAATCCCAATTGTTTTTCTTTAGATTCAGCAGATATAAAATTTCTCTGTCAAACTGGTAAGTTTCTAAATACCTATTCTTAATTCCTCCTGATTCCATTACAGATTTACAACAAAACCTTGTGACTCATGGGCCCCATTGAGTGGCACTGACCGGCAGTCCTGCTTCTCCCATTTTTTTCCTGCTGGGTACAGTGATCTTTGGGCCAGGCTTTTAGAGTTTTCTGCTTGAAAAGTTCTGCAACTTTTGGCCCGTCATTTTGGTTTAAGAAATGAAAGGAAACTAGCAGTTGTTGAGTGCTTATGATATGCCAGCATTTTTATTTTTTATTTCTAGGTAATCCTCAAACAGCCCTACAAAGTAAGTAATACTAGCTCCACTGCAGGGATGAATTATTATTGACGCACATGTATTCCGTATTAACAAATACTGCTGAATGCCTGGTGGAGACCAGGTATGGGCTGGGCTCTGGGGATACAGCAGGAAACAGAGCTGACAAAATTCTCTGTCCTCATGGCACTCACATCGTTGTTGGGGAGGAGGGAGACGAATCATACATGACTAAAGCATATAGTATATTACATGGTGTTAGGCAGCATGGAGAGAAAGAAATCAGAGACCTAGGGTATGGGGATAGTGGATGAGGATTGCACACTGAAGTAGGGAGGTTGGAGAAGTGGTCTCAGAGTTGAGCCCAGATCCGAGGGGCGGAGGGAGAGGCGGTCAGTGAGCAGCAGAGGTAAATGTCCTGTCTCATGCCACCTAGCATGAATGGCTGATAATAAATGTGGCTTTTCCTATCACACTTTACAGTCGTTACTCACTCCCCATGCTTCTGGTTTACACGATGCCTGAATCCCAAAAAAGTGGAAATCAGTCTGGGAACAGGAAGGTGCTATTTATGTGTGTAGGGAAACGGACTGAAAGTCTGCTCTTGATGTGGCTTTTGCTTTTGATTAAGGTCTGGATATTTTCCAAGGCTCTGAATATCCTTTTCCTAATAGTACAAAGTACATGAGTTTTGTAATTGAGTTTCCATTTTTAAATGGATGAAATTTCTCTAGGGGATGTGGAAAGCTAGACAAAATCAGGGAAAGGATTTTCAAAAGAGAAGAGACTAAAGCTTTGAAAAGAAGGCATTGCTTTTGTTTAAGTACTTTGAAGTTAAGGATTGTGTAAGTCATTCTCTGCTATGAATGACCTGGTACTTAGAGACAGCTGTAGTCAGCATTTGACAGCAGCCTTTGCTGGGGTTCTTTTCTCACCTGCGTGCTCTCTACTGCCCAAGACTTCCCTTCCACAGACTCCAGTAGCTCTGACCCAAACCCTTCACTTGAGGTCCTGGTCGTGGAACCTCTGACTGCCCCCTGCCCTCTCACCTCCTCCACCAGGATCGAGTTGAGAGGAGATGGAGTTGGGATGAGGACTATTTATGACCAGCAGGTATTCTAGTCTCACTTGAGCTTGGACACCACGTGGCACTGGCAGGACAGGTATTCCTGCACCTATTATACAGATGAGAAATGTGAAACTCAGAGATATTAAATGATTTGACCAAGGTCATCATCTCCAGTAAACCACTTTAGAGCCTTGAACCAAAGTCCTTGATTCCTGTGTCCCCTGACTGCTGCTGCTCATCTCCTCTTCAGCTACATTTTGGATTAAGCAAGTTTTTGTGGGTTAGTCGTGAGTTTAGTATATGGAATGTATTATATGGCTTCTGTGGAAAATGTGTTCCAGATTGTAAACTTAATAGAGATTCTGCTTCAAATTTTTGATAGTTGAGTTTGGAATTAATTAAGTTTCATTTTGATTTTTTTACCATGTGTTGTGATTTTTTATGTTGAAATTTAATAATTCATGTAAGTGTGCTTCCAGATTTGGTAGATACTCTTCCTACTTTGGATTGTATATTACCTGCTGTTCTTTGCATTCCTTGGTGACAAGACTTAATACCCTTGGAGTTATCAATCATGTTAATAACTGCTCACATGATTTTTTCCCTGACTAGTTTGTTTTACCATTTATCACTTCCCCTCCAAAGTTGGGGGACGGGAATGGGGTTTTTAAACCTGGGGTAATGTACTTTTTGATCCTCTTACAAACATAGTTATATGTTTTTTAAAATATGAACTAACCATTCTTCAAACAATGAAAAACGGAAGTTAGCCAGCTTGGTATTGATGACTGTGTGGTGAAATCTGAGTCCTTCTACAGTTAGCTGGAAAGACGGAAGAGTTTTGCTGCCCTTAGGGCTCACAAAGAGCTCCAGCGCAGCAGCAGGCACAGACAGTACCTCTTTGTTCAGAGCTGTGTGAGCCATCCAAATGTTTTTGGCTCTTCCTTTTTCATCAGAGAACGTTCTCCTTGAAATATATGTGGAGGCCCTTTTCCTCTGATGCAGTTCGTACTTCAAATTCCCACATTTGTCACCATTTTGTTTTGGTCAGGCTGCTGAACAGAGGGGTCTGGACCGAGCATTGACTTTTACCAGTGCAGGTTTTGCTGCAGCCCTCCTTTTCTCCAGCTTCCTTCTAGGCACTGTTTATTTTTAATTCTTTCAAGAATTTTGTGTTTTGGTTTGTAATGACTATTGCAGAAGTCAATCCTGAGTCATCAGGGTTGTTTAGTCTTTCTCTTTTTGTGTGTGTGTGTGCATGTGGTAGTATTCATTTTTGATATTTGGATAGCATATGATATAGCATTCTTGATTGTGTAGCTGAAACCAAACCAAAAGAGGTTGCTAACAGGATAGAAAAAACATTAAGATAATACTAATGGGCACATGTGCTTGCTCCTGCATCAGGAAACAGGTGACTCAGGCCAGGTTTGAAGTTTATCTGCGATTGGTAGATGAGACGTAATATGAGCAGAGGATTTGGTAGTGGGAAAAGGCCTGGTCTTGATGTTAATGTCAGTCTTGTAGCAATGACAGAGACTTATCATTTATTGTTTTTTCCTAATCATTTTAGCTCTAGTCTTTTTTTTTTTTTTTTTTGAGGCAGAGTCTTGCTCTGTCTCCTGGACCAGAATGTAGAGTGCAGTGGTGTCATCATAGCCCACTGCAACCTCGAACTCCTGAGCTCAAGTGATCCACCTGCCTCAGTGTCCCGAGTAGCTGGGACTACAGGCATGTGCCACCACGCCCCACTGATTTTTAAAATTTTTTTTCTGGAGACAGGGTCTTACTATGTTGCACAGGCTGGTCCCAAACTCCTCGCCTCAAGGAGTCCTCCCGTCTTGGCCTCCCAAAGTGTAGGGATTACAGATGTGAGCCACTGCACCTGGCCGTCGTCACCAATAATTTCTAATTATGATTCATTTCAACTTCCTTCTTCAATTAAATTGTTTTTAACAGAGCTTATCCTTAGCATTTGTATATGTAAAAACTTGTTTCATATGTTTCTAACCTGTGTATCCATTCCTATTTTGTTATACTCTCTTTAAATGCAAGTACTTTTATTTTGAAATAGTTTTCAAATGTTAAGCTTAATATAATTTGGTGGTATTATAACCATATGGAGAAATGAATATCTGTGCTTTCCTCTACCCTTACTCTCTGAGAGTTCTTTAACTAGAAGCCTAATGCCTTAGCTGAACTCTTAAAAGCATTTCAGTATCATAAGCATGAGAAATGTTTATTTTAGCTCATGAAATGTAAATAATTTTTAATCTAGTTTATAAGAAATATGATGTAGGGATTTCCTTTCTTTGTTCCTCAAGAACAAATTTAATCTTGAATTTCAGGTTATCATCCTGAATTCATTATCCCATATCACTTTTTGATATGCATCCATGGGAGTTTGTAGGCAATTTCATGCCAAAGTATTCCAAAATCTGATTTTTTTTGGAACGGGTTCAACTAACATTCACTTTGAGACGATTCAGAATTTTATAACAAAAACATCTTATGTTTGAATTTCCACCTTTATGATTTCCTTTTATCTTTTCCATAGCCCTGAGATTTAGACAAAATGGTTATTATCCATCTTTTATGGATGGTAAAGCTGAATATTAAGAATTTTACTGAACAAAGATGTCACAGCTAGTGAATGGTATGCTTAAGCTATAATTTTACTTGTAGTCAGTGTATCTTCTACCACAGTATGGTGTTTCCATGCATATGAACTTATTACTAGCCTATAACTGTGCTTTCCAGCTGTGTGAAATGTGTTTTTAAAAATTTTATTGATGCGTAAAATATAAAAGAGGGGCTGGGTGCAGTGGCTCACGCCTATAATCCCAGCACTTTGGGAGGCTGAGGTGGGAGGACTGCTTGAGGCCAGGATTTCTAGAGCAGCCTAACTAACATAGTGAGACCCTGTCTCTACAAAAAATAAATAAATAAAATGAAATACAAAAGAGTGCACAAATCTTAAGAATAGAGCTTGAATTTTCACAAAGCAAACATATAGTTAAATGATTTTAAGAATGAATTAATATTAAAATACAATGA
>RJWJ010041905.1:0-13291 GCA_004363605.1 Indri indri | reverse complement strand
AGGTAAGTTGCTCCATCTCTCTGCCTCATCCTTCTCATTTGCAAAATGAGGCCAGCAATGGTACCTGCCTTCCAGGGTTGCTGTGAAGACACAGGGAAGGTATTTAAAAAAAAAATGAATGTTGCCAGCCACACAGCAAGGCCTCCCTAAATGTGAGCAGCCTTCCTGACTTGTGTAGGCAGCTGGGCCACCTCCCTGCTCTCCCAGTTGCAGCCCTGTGACAATCTGCCATAGTCTACCCTTGGGTGCCAGCGCTGAGTCCCCAGAGTCAGGGTGAAGCAAAGGGACCAGCACTGCTGCACACGCAGCCTGGCACTGCACAGACAAGTCTGAGTCCCTCACAAACCCCGGTGAGGCTGATCCTGTTGCCCCTGGTGTGCAGATAGGGAGACTGAACACAGAGAGGTTCAGTAATTTCAAGACAGTCACACAGCTGGTAAGGGGCAGAACCTCTGGCTACAAAAGACCAGGCACTATGGGTCTCCACGAGCAGTCTCAGGGCAGGATCTGGCTTTCTTCCACGAGGTGTGCAGTAGACACTTGAACTAGCCCAGAAACAGGACCCTCTGAGGGACGCAGGCAGAGATATTGGGGGAACTTCCCCGGGGTGTGCAGATGTTGGGGGGTCCTCTCAGACCTGGCGTTTGTCCTCCCCTACGCCACGCCCAGACTCTCTGTCTGTCTGTGTGAGCTCTGTCACTTGCTTGGAAGAATCTGTAGAGGATGGGACCTGCCCAGAGGGAAACGAGCTGTTGTCAGTTCCAGCGAGATGTCTGGCTCCCACCTCTTCCGTTGCTCGCCCTGGGGAAGAAAGCGTCTGTGAATGATGAGTACTAACACAGTCCAGGTGACTGTGGCCACTGCTGGCCACCAGGGAGGAGCTGGAATATATGGCATCAGAATAAGGAGGCCGGCGCAGGCTCAGGCCAGCAGGCGCACAGCACTTCACACTACCCTGTGCTGGGAAGGTGGCAGTTCCCATCAGCACCCTCTGAGGCCTGGGAGTGGCTACACTGGAATTATTTCAGGGCAGGGAAATGTGAAGTTACAGCCCCTCTTCCAAAGGGGCCTGAACTGGGGCTCTCTCCAGCATAAATGTGATTTCTGAATGAGTGACTCGAGGACAAATCTCATTTGAAAATGGACATGGAAGCATTTTCTCAGCAATGAGAAACTTTAGTGGATTTAAAACTTTTAGGGTCTTAGAAGCATTCTTTAAAGTCATAGCTTGCATGGAACATCAATATATAAAGCAGGTTAAAGTGGTGGTTTGTGAATGCATTTATTATGTTCAAATTTTTAACATTTATTTATTATGAAAGACCATCAATAGAGCCATGCCTCTGATTTGATGCGTAAAAACATTGATATCTGAGGTTCTGGGTCAGAGATCAGCAAACTGTTGCCTGTGGGCCTGATCCAGGCTGCTGCCTGGTTTTGTAAATAAAGTTTTATTGGAACACAGTCATGTCATTCTGTTACACATTATCGTTTGCTGCTTGAGACCATCTTTCCTGCAAAGCCAAAGCTATTTACTATTTGGCCCTTTGCAGAAGAAGTTTGCTGACCTCTGTCCTAGATGGTAATTGTACTGCTACATCAGCTGCAACGTCTAATATTCCTTTTTCTTGTTTTGTTTGCTTGGCTGCACAGTATTAAGATTACATTAATATGATGATGAAAATAGTAATAGATTTTTAACAGCTTACCTTGTAGCCACAGGGTGGTATTCAGTTCAGTGTTATCTGAGCATTCGGGGAGGTCTAGGAGGGATTTCTGGTTTGCATCACTGACAATATCAAACAACTGCTTGAATTCCTTTCTATTACAAACTCCAGTCAGGCAGGAAGACCCACGATCATTTATATTTTCACGCTAATCCTTGTAATACCTTCTCTTATCATTGAAGCTTCAGAGTGTACTTGCGTGCGTGGTTTTATGTAAGCGTGCATGGTTTAATTTAAAAAACAACAACACAAAGATGCCCAGTAAAGGGCTCCAGCCTTTCTAGCTGAAGACACATTTCAACACTGAAGTTCAAGTTCTACCCAGACCTTAATCTGAGGCCCAAACCAAGATAAGCTGGCAGTACCCGTTGGCTGTACTCAGTGTGTTCCCCTGTGCTATGGAACATGTTTAATGTGCTTAAGTGTCTGCTCTGTTACAGTTTTAATAGGAGCCAAACTGTATTTTTACGATGAAATTCTCATGTAGCGTTTGAAGAGTCTCCTGAACACCTCCATGGAATATAGTTTGAAAACCATCCCCTTCAGCAGATACCGGTGGTTCTCGTGTTTATGCTTAGGGATAATGGAGGAGCCCAGGATGCTGAGAGTCGGGGCTGGGAGTCGGAGGAGGAAGTGAAGAGATGGTGGAGGGGAGGCAGAGGTGACGCTGTGGATGGCAGGGTCACTGGGAAGGGAGTGGGGTCGCCAGTGTAATCAGTGCTCGGACAACACAGAGAGGCCCGTGAGCCTCTGCTGAGGCTCAGCATGTCTCATAGCAATTGTTGATGACCTAAACTCGACCGCCTGTGGCTGCTTTAGTGACTTCCAGCCATCAACTTGGAAGAAAAAGGTGCAGAAGAGCACGGGCCAGGACTGAAATGTGTGCAGAGAAGTGGGCAGTGGGGAGCACACGGATCACTTCCGGCCAGCATGCGAAGGGCCTCTGTGGGTTCGAGATCAACGTGCGAAGCGGGGAGGAGGGATAGCGGAGGGCGCCAGGCCGGTCAGCTCGCCAAGCCAGGGCTCGCACAGGGGCAGGGCTGGAGCATGGGGCTTGTTTCTGGGTGACCTGCGGGGGGGTCAGATGTCAGGTCCCCAAGGAGGTGGCCACTGGCATTGGGCAGTGGCCTTAGGCATTCGAGGCAAGGCCCACAGAGCCAGGAATAAAACCCAGGATCCCGACTCCCAGGCTGCCTGCTCTTCCCTCAGCGGGTGCAAGGAAGAGAGCCAGGCCTGGTGGCTTTGGGAGGCTGCAGGCTGCAGAAGCCTCCAGGGGATAGAAAAGCCCCGGTCCTTTCTGAGGTTGTGCTGCTCACCCCATAGAGAAGGGACATTTTTAGATTTTAAAAAGATGACCTCATTTTTTTCTTATTTACATAGCCCTGTTTGTTTATATAGTCCTGTAAAAATAGCAAGCGTGTGCTAAGCTTAGTGCTGTCTCTCCCACCACCAGTGGCAGAGCCACTGTGTAGGGAGAAACACCTTTTTATCTAAGAGAGGGGCAGCCTTGTTTCCAAGGACAGATGGGAGCAAAACGGGACAGGTAGGAAGTTTCGTGGTTTTTCGCGTCGCTTCTCCAAAATAGCCACACTCCTGCCTCCCACTTCCTGCCTGGCTCGGCTGGGGCAGACTTTCTCCTTTAGGGGACTCATGTTCTGTGTATTCTCAGGGAGGCTCGCAGGGATCTGTGGCCAAGCAAACGTGCTTGACCCTGAAGCCCTGGAGCCTGGCCCTGAGGGCCCCAGCTAGGTTTGGCCACTGGGTTTGCATCCTGGCTCTGCTGCACACTCGCTGTGCGACCTTGGACAAGCTCCTTCACCTCTCTGTGCCTCACCTGTAGGTTGGAAATAGCGCTGGCTCCATCAAGCAGTTGCTGTGCTGATTAACCGTGTGTAAAGGGCGTAACCCAGTGTGGGCACTTAGCAACTCTTAATAAATCTGTTAATAAAAAACGTGGCTGTCGATATCCATCCCCTACCTGGACAGCTGTGCCAGGCTGCACCCACTCTTCTTTCCCACTGCCTTGTCCTCTCCAGCCCGTCCCTGTATTGTCCTGGAGTGACGGAAAGTAAAACACAAATCTAACCCTGCTGTCCCCTGCTTAAAATCCACCCGGAGTTTCCAACACCAATGGCAGGGAGTGGCAAACTGTTGCTCTGAATGACCAGATAGTGTTTTAAGCTTTGCAGGCCATGCGGTCTCTCCTGCGGCTTTGCCTTGTCAGCGTGAAAGCAACCATAGATAATATGTACAAGGTGGGCGTGGCCGTGTTCCAGTAAAGTTTTATGTACAAAAACAGGCAGCAGGCTGGATTTGCTAACCCCTGACCTACAGGATGAATCCAGACCCTTAGCTCAGCATTCCCAGCCCAGCCTGTTCCCGCGATCCACATCCCCTGCCCCTGTGCAGAACACCCCAAGCTTTAATCCTTTGCACATGCCATTCCCGCTTTCTGGATTTTCCTTCCCTGCCCCCTGAGTGTCCCGCCCCCATGGCATCAGGAACCCTTACGATGGGATTCTGTGCTACCCTGTCTTTATTTCTACTCTGATCAAATATGCAAGTACCACCTGTCTCTGCCATGAAAGGGGGCTCCCCTCCCCTCCCGGCAGGGATTCTGCCTTCCTCTTCTGTGCACCGAGTGGGGTGCTGTGTAGGTTTCCGTACATGCTCAGTACGTGTTTGTTACCAAATCAAAGATCCACGAGGCAGGTGGTCGCCCTCAGGGAGCTCTGCGTCTGGCTAGGAAGCGAGGATGTGAGCCGGTCAAAAGCAGTGACAGCCATGTGTTTGCTGGGGTACCCATGGCAAGCGGTGCTTCTGAGCTCTGTGGAGGAAGAAGGCATTCGAGTCGGACGTTGCAGGGTGGGAAAGAGGCTTTCAGAGATAGGGTGGTCAGGAAGCTTTCCGTGCTGGGGAAATGGCAAGAGAGGAGCAGGCCTGATTCCGGGCTCAGGGCGGTGAGTGCACAGACCAGCCTTGCCACGTCATGGGCCCTCCTGCGGGAGACAGATGGGGCCTGCATCTGGACAGCAGGGCTAGGGTCTCATCAGTGAGTGGGGGTGGAGAGGGAGTTTGGGCTTTATCATGTGAGCCAGAATTTCTCAAAGCGTGCTCCACAATCCCCACAACAGAATTGCCTAGGGCTTTTTTAAAATGCAGATTCCTGGCCTCTGCCCCAGACGGGAGGCTAGGAGGCTGATGGGCCATGTCTGTGGGAGGAAGAAGCCTGCGACTTGGCTGTGGGGGATGACCTAAGTATCGTTCAGATTGGTGTCACCCGTAGAAAGCAGGGTGATGGCCTTCCCAGCCAGGCTGGGGAGAGGTGAGGCTGGAATGCATGATCCTCCCAAAACACGGAGGAGGACACCCGAGTGCCTTGCCAGGGTCACACTGTCAGTTACTTGCAGGTGTGGGGCTACCTAGTCCCAGGACAGGCTTCCTCTCACAATCTCAGGGCCTGGGGGTGTCCTGGAGGTGCTGCAGGTGGAGGAGGGACAGGCGTGGCGAATGTCCGATCCCCAGCCCGTCTGGTGCACAGTGGGGTTGGTCAGTCACCATTGAGCAAATGAGGGAAAGGGTGGGGTGGGTGGCCAGTGGCTGGCTGGACACATGATACGGGGACAAGGAAGAGCAGGGTTCAGGGGTAGCTCTGGTGTTGCAAGCCGGAAGGTTCAGGAGAACAGCGGTGCAAGAGTCAGAGAGGGAGAAAAGATGAGCTCGGTGCCGAACATATTGAACTTGAGAGGCCAGTGGGACGGCCAAGGCGAGATGTGTAGCAGCTAGAAGCGTAGGACGGGGGACTGCCGGGTAGGGCAGGCGATGTGTGCAGCTGTGGAAGCTGCGGAGAAAGCAAGGCCAGCCATGCGGAGGGAGAGGCAAGTGAGGGATTAGGGGCCAAAGCCCGAGGCAAGCACAGGCACCTGGGAAGAAGAGGCCTGGAGAAGCGCTGGGGAGGCAGGGCAGAGGCAGGGCGGGGCAGAGAGGGAGATGGGAGCAGCCAGTCACCTAGGCAACTTAGTTTGGGGGGCGGGGGAGGCCGCTTTAGAATGAAGCCAGCCAACTTAAAAGAAGTTATGTCGCAGGTAAATAAAAATGTCAATCAAAATGAAACTGAAATCACAAGTTTCTGTTTGCTTGAGACTTATGTTCCCGGCCCCCGTGGCCGCAGGTGTGGGAGGGCGAGTGGAAGCTGGACCCGCCTGTCCCACCTGTCAGGACAGGCCCTGCCGTTCGCCTCTGCCCGGGCTCTGGCTGCCTCCTCGGGACCATTTTGGTGCTCCTGCGCCTCTGTCTTCCTCTCTGTGCCTGTCTTAGCTCCGTTCCCCCTTCCCTTCCCTCTCTCCATTCATCCAACACGTGTTTGTGGTTGGCGGTAAAGTTATTCAGAGGGACATGCTGAGGCCCCCAAACCCAGCAGGACCTATGAGTCACCCATGGGACAGCTTCAAACCTACAGATAGGATTCCTGGGCTTGCAGATTCAAGGTGCCTGAAAGCAGGGAGTGGCCGGCCATGCCTGGGTTCTCACAGCAGCCTCTGTGAATTTCCTGTTCTGTGGCAGCTGTGCCTGGGCCATGCTGGTGGTGGTGGGGTGGGCACTGAGGCCCGGGTGTCTGGGTGTTTCCTCCATAAGGCCCTAAAAATATAGCATCTGGGCAGCATCCCAGCCATCCTCCCTGGAGCCTGCAGTCTCTCCTTCCACAGAGCCTGTGTACGCCACCAAACTCGTCCCCTCCCCCACTCCCAACACACACGCCAGTCACAGCGACACCACAGCCACCATCACCGTCCTCATCCATCCTCAAGGGGGTGGCACATCCTTAAATTCAGCTCTGCTTAGACATAAGGCGCCAAGCGCCATTCTGGGTGACAAAGCACAAGAATGCCTGCCTCTTGAAGTTGCATTCTGTTAGGGAAAATAGAAAAATCTATTGTCACTATACATATCTGTGTGTCTATATCTATCTATATGTATATACATACATACTATTATATATACCATACATTTTGTGAGATATTAAAGGTATAAGTATATATAAAATACAGATATCATTTCCTTAAGTAAATTACATAGTATGTGACAAGGCAACAGGAAAGCAAGAGGGGTGCTGGGGGCTGGTGGGCTGTTGGGATTTCGAAATCAGGTGGTCAGGGCGGGCTAAGCAGGGGGCCGAGACCTGAGGGAGGGGAGGGGCCAGCACTATGGTATCGGGAAGAGTACCCGGCAGAGGGGCACCACCCAGTAGGCACGGCAAGGTGGCCAGTGTGGCTGGGGGGTGAACGGGGCGCAGGATCAGAGGAGCCTGGGGAGGAGGGCAGCCAGCCCTCGAGAAGCCCTGGGCAGTCTGAGCAGAGAAGTGGCCTGCTCTCCCAAATGGCCTCTGGTCCACCCTGGCCAGTGTGAGGCTGCCCTGGAGGAGGCAGGGGTGGCAGCTTGGGGCCTTCTAGGAGGATGGTGACACCATCAGGAGGTGATGGAGTCCCTGACCAGGTGGCATCTGTGGAGGCCGTGGGGAGCGGTCAGATTTGGCTCCAGTCTGAGGTCCAGCCAACACAGTTTGCTGGCAGACGGGATGTGAGATGTGAGAGAGAGTTTCGAGAGCAGAGCCCTGCTGACACTCACGTGCTCACTCTTCTCTCAGGCCAGTCAACTTCTCCAAGCCTCAGTTTCTTCATCTGGAAAATGGGCCATTTGGATAGATAACTTCCGGGATCCCTTTTGGCTTAGAAACTTGCTCTTCAGCTCAGGTCACTGAAGGCTGGGGTGGTCAGGGAAGACTTTGAGCAAGTGGGGTGGAACTTGAGCTTAAGAAAGGACTTGACCAGATATGACTGACAGAGAAAGAAGGGGACAGGGGCATCTAGGCAGAGGCTTGCACGGCCCGTGAATGGTGCCCAAGGAGTGGGTGGGCAGCCACTGCCGCTGGAGAACTGGGCCTTTGTAGGAGGCTGCCAGGAGCCACAGGAGTGCCCGCTCCCCAGCACTATGCCCTTTGGAATAGACCAGCAGGTTCAGGGCCCAAGCTCATTTTGCAGACACTGAGGCCCTCAATTTTGAACATTTTCAGATGGACATGCTCAGGCAGGAAGGAATAAGGCTTGGCTCCTAGCCGGGGAGAGTTAACCTCCTGGCCTGGCATTGCATAACCACAGAGCCTGCTGAGTGCAAGGAGACTCTTCTGTGTGGCAGCCAGAGTGGCAAGGCTGGTAGCTCCGGGCTCTGGCACCGTCCTGCAGCGGAACAAACAGCCCTCCCTTCCCAGATAATGGCCCTCATTGAGCATTGTGTCCATGGCCAGCACCCAGCACAGGGCAGCTCAGCCTGGGTAAGTTTCCTCTCTTGGCTGCTTAGCAAAATATTTATGCTACGCCTTTCTAGTAAGACAGTTCCTAGGAACCAGCAGTCGGAGAGCACTGGAGAAATGCACCCACCAGGAACCCTGCTCCCAGCTCAGGGAAAGGCTGCCACACACCCGACGTGTGAGCCTGGCGTGGTCATTGCCCTCCAGGGCTCTTTTGTAAAATAAGACACTGAACTAGAAGATGTTTAAAGGCCTGTCCAGCTCCAAAACCACTGGCAACTTCTCTAATTGAAGAATGAGTTCTGTTTTCTCATGATGTGGGGGTAGAATCTGGCCAGTCTTTGATATATCACAAAAAGCCTCTTTCTCAGAAAGGGATGTATGTGATTTGGGGGCGCTGGAGACGAGAACTCTGAATCCTGCCTACTGTTTCTTTCCTACTGTCCTACTGGTGTCAGGAAACACACCGTGCCTCTCCATGTGTCTTTGGGGAGCAAGGGGCATAGGCCAGGTCACCCCAGAGAGTGCTGCACTTTAAGCAGTATCTGGACCAGTCCTAGGGAACATGCAACCATGTGGTCAGAGGAACATTTGAGGAAACTGAGGAAGGGAATACTTGAGAGGCAGACTCTCTGTCCTCAACCACCCCAGGGGCTGTCCTGGAGAAAAAGGGTCAGAGGTGTTCTGTGTGGTCCTCTGGACAAAATCAAAATCAATGAGTGAAAATCACATGGCTCATTATTAGGATGATGCCTCAAACAATAGGCACCGTAACTATTTTAGCCAAAATCACGCATATCCTTTGACCCACGGTCTCCCTTCTGAGAATCCGGCCTATGGAACAATAACTTCAGTCTGTAAAGGTAGGTGTACAATGGATGTTTATTGCAAAATCCTAGTGGCAAAAAATTAGAAACAAAATATAAAAACTAAACAGTAGGGAAAGTTCAAAGATGTTATTTCCAAACCATGGCCCATCATTCAGCTATTAACAAGAGGGAGACAGATCGTGTCTCTGTGTAGAAAGGCAATATTGTACAGTGGTTAGGAATACAGGGTCTGGAGACAGACTGCCAGGGTTCACATCCAGATCCCACCACTTACACGCTGTTTTGCGTGACCTTTCTGACCATCAGTCTCCTCTTTGGTCAAGTAGGGATTATAATGGTGCCACCCGTTAGGCTTACCAGGAGGAGTAACGGAGTTGATGTATGTGAGGTGCTTATAACTGTGCCTGCTACAATCTAACTGCTCAAAAAATGTTGGGTCTTCTACCGAGAAAGATTGTCCATGAGAAAAGCAAGGTGCAGAGAGATGTGTGTAGGGTGAGACCATGTTCATAAAAACAAAATTGTTTCCCAATCTTACCCTCATCCCCTGCAAAAAAAGAAAGAAAAAGAACATTGATTGCTTCTGCCCCAGGTAGCAAGTGGCCCTGATAGCAGTCTCTAAGGAGGGCTCGAGTCTCGTATGGGAGCTCGGGCCAGTGCCCTTGGAGGTGCTTTCAAACCCTGAGACTGGAACTTTGTGGGTCCATCTCAAAGGACGTCCTATCCTGCATTTGACTGAATGGAATAGTCATTGTTTACAAAAATATATGTGCCAAGACCTGTCCTTTATGCAGGTGGGGAATGAAGACATTGGTTGATGGCTTATACAATGCTCTTTGCCCTGGTGTGGCGCTGGTCGGGGGAGCCCACGTGGTTCCAGCTGGTGTGATCTGTGTCTTCCTCAACCCGGCTGGGCTTGTGTGAGCCACACCAACAGTGATGCCATGGCCCTGTTTGAAATGGACTCTGCCTTGGTCGCCCACAGTCATGCTCAGATTCACCCTCACCTGCCGCAAGCTTCGGGACTGGAGGGAGAGGTGATGGGCCCACGAGCCCCCCAGCTGGGCCGTAGCTGTCATGGAAATCAGTCATTTCTCCGCTTTGGATAAACCACTTGAGATGGGGGATAGAGTGTTATATTAGCAGAGAGAAGACACACTTATTAAAGGGATCCTAGAGTTATTAATGTATTCAACAAACATGTACAATTTTCAAAATATTTCAGCCAAACAACAACAAAATGTATGACAATATAACAAACACCAGTGAGCTCACCACCCTACTTCACAGAGTGACTTAACAAATAGAGCGGAAGCCCCTGCATAGCCCTCCACAATCGCAGGGCCCCCCTACCCTCCCTCCCAGGGGTGACCATCGTCCTGAACTTGGGGTTGCCATCCCACAGTTGTCTTCTGGGCAGCCTGTATGCTCCAGGCAGAGTGCCCGCTGCCCGTCTATCCTGTGCATGCAGGGCTTACCGTGGGGTTGGGTGAGCTCCCATCCCTCTCTGCTCATGGCTCTTTCCTGTTAGACTCTTCCGGTGAGTTTCAGTCATTTGCACCTGAGTGTCTACCCATCTCTCCAGGCCAGTGAGGAAGGTGGTGCTGGGGGGTCCCGACACTTGCCCTGTCACTAGCCTTGAGATCTTGGGCAAGTCCCTTCCCCTCCCTTGGCCCCTAACGTCTTCGGTGGGCTTAAAACTAGATGCTGCTTCAGGGCTTTCCAGCTGTAGGATTATGTGATGTGATGGGGAAGTCTAGCCCAGGAGTGTCTCCCCTCACTTGCCAGATGACAAGGGAGAGCCCTAGCACATCCCTGGGTGAGGGCTGGGGGCTTATTTCCCAAGAGCAGGACATAAACCACGCGTAGAACGTGAGGTACTTTTAGGGGACATGGGTGAAATTCGTTAATTGACTAGTCATTTATTTAATTCGATAAAAACCTAGAGTTGGCAGCTTCTCCTGTGTGTGATCCCTATTGCTCAGGAAGAGGCAATGTTTAAACAAGTCAAATTCAAGTCAATGGAAATTAAAATATTACAGAAATAACAGTACGAGATGATGGTATGTATTTCTGGCAAAACTTGTAATGGTGATCACCAAATGGCATAGTGCTTCCCGAACAGGAGCGAATGACTTAAAGGGAGGGGCCGCCTGGCATGCTTAGACTTGGGAGAGCCAATGCCTGGCTTGGTGCTGGATGGCAGAGCCCAGGAAGTATTGGGAGGACGACTTCAGGAAAGGCTCCCTGCTTACAGCAGCGTAAGGGAAGTTTCCTTCAGATCTTAGTGCCAAGAAGAGCTTTGCCTTTCCTGAGGAACTGCTCTGTTTATTGTCTGGACACTGAGAAGGTGCCACTAACTGTGTTGCCCTTCTTCCTTTGACTGCCAGGAAACTGTACGCTGACTCCAAGGGCCAAACAGAACCACCATGTGGGGCCTTCTGAACGACTTAGCTATCTTCTTCCATCCTTTCTGTTCTGGACTTTATCTCTTCCATTTACCCTGGGTGGATTTTTTCATTTTAAATTTGTGTTCCTATTTCGTTTTTGTAGACCACCTCAGATCCTCTGTGGAATAGAACAAGTTAAAATTGCAAAGAGACAGAAAGGGAATTCACTAATTAATTAATTAATCAATTTATGCACAAACTGCACACAACCAAAGCATCCTTGGCTCTGCTCAGCCTGTTGGGATTTCCTGTGAGGAGCCCCTTCCCTGTTGAAGGTTGCCTGGGTTAGAACGAGAAAGTCTAGACAGTGAGGCAGTTGGGGTGGCCACTGCCCGTTCTATATCCCCCAGATCAGGCCCCGGGGACCTGCGCCACTATTGAGCTTTGAGACCATCTCGGAAATGGGATTCTGCCTTCACACTCAGGATGGCAGGCCCAGGGCTGGTGACCCTTGAGACCCCTCCGTCCCCACCAGAGAATCGGGTTTTCAGGCAGCTATTCCTTGGGGAGGAACATTCCAAGTGCAGTCCCATGCATCATCAGTTCCTAACCACTCTGGTCCTGCTGCTGGCCCCAGACTGCCTGTGCTGTGACTACACTCTCCTGTCCAAGTTCCTAGTCCGATGGCCCAGTCCCATACATCTGCTGCTGAGCCCCATGCCGTCCTAGTGGCTCATAGTGGCCCGCTCCAACTTGCATGATCTCATAGGCATTATGGCCTCAGAACCCCTGGGGGTCAGGGTGCTCTGAGAGACACCATGAAACACTGATATTTTTGATGCAAATGATGAAAAACATTATGCAAAGTGAAAGAAGCCAGACACAAAAGGGCACATGTTGGATGATATCCATTTATATGAAATGTCCAGAGAAGACAAATTCACAGACACAGAAAGCAGATACATTAGTGCTGCCGGGGGCTGGAGGGAAGAGAATGTAGACTGACTGCTAATGAGTACGGGGGTTTCTTTTCGGAGTGATAAAAATGTTTTGGAATTAGAGAGATTCACAAGGAATTTGGAATTAGAGAGATTCACAAGGTTGCACAACCTCATGAATTTTATGGTATGTGACTTATGTCTCATGTTTGAAAAAGCAAATGACTAGACACCATTTAAAGATTTATGTTTATGAGAAAGATACTCAAAATTTAGAAAATTCTATTCATTAGAGAGATTAATATACCCTATAATTTCAGAAGTTAATACACTCCCTTTTTATAGGAAGGAATTAAGGTGCCTTCTGTAAACTATCTATTAACTGAGATTTTCCACAATTTTTAACTTCATTCATTCATTCATTCATTCACAAACATCCATGAGTGCCTACTATGCAGCAGGCACGGAGAACATGAAGGTGATTAAAACACAGCCCCTGCTCTCCAAAACCTGTAGCCGGGGAGGTGGGCATGTACAGTGAGGGGCTACAGTATAAACTGTGACAAGCCCCACCCCCACGAGTCCTAAAGTAAGCAGTCCAGCACTGGCAGCTGTCATTGCCACAGAGGGGGGAGCTGGAGAGTGGCCTGGGCTCCAAGGCGGGGTGTGCTCCTGTTTGGGAAAGAGAACTCACTGGCTTGGGCCGAAAGCCTACTGGGAATCCCATCTGGAGAGGAATGCAGCATGCTAGAAGGGTTTGGAGCTCTTGGGAAGGCTGTGGGGAGGCCCTGCAGGCAGGAGCCCCAGCGCTGACTCAGTGCCCAGCTCTCCTGGCTGCCCTCCACTGCTTCCTCCCCTGGCATCCCCTGTCTTTCCCAGGTCCCCCGGAGCCTCCCTGGGTACTTCCTGGGAGGAGGTGCCGCATTTACCCTGCCAGGCCAGGCTGGAACAGCAGTGAGCAGAGACTGCCCCATTTCTGCACAACAAACAAGAAACGCAGTTTATAGATTCTTCTGAGGTTCTGGGTGAAGGGAAAGGCACCCGGATTTCAGACCCTCAAGGGCCCAGCTCTGCCCATCTCTCCAGGGGCTGGCACCACGGT
>RJWJ010041904.1:0-13295 GCA_004363605.1 Indri indri | reverse complement strand
ATGGCATTACCAGAACTGCCTTGTTCTTTTTAATGGCTGCAGATTTTTGTATTTTGGTTCCTGCTTATATTTGAAGCTTCTAAATGTCCTAGATTCTTTTTAATGAGACCACCTTCTTCAGGATGGATCTGGGGTTTGATAGACCATGTGAACCAATGCTAGAATGGATAAGTTACTCAAGTATATTATTTAGTGGATCTACAGTCTGTATTTTGGCACTATTTGAAAATGCAACCCTGGAGTCCCCCCGTTTCAGTCTGGACTGGTTGCTAAGTATTTCTAATGCCGAGATATTATCCTGGGACTTTTCTTTGTTGTTATTGTGAATTAGAGTCCCTATTTCCTGAATCCCATGATTTCTTCTCTTTTTGCTTTGCTCTCTCAGTTTGCTGGGGCACATTACCCAGTAATTTCCTAAGGAAGGGTACGATGAAAGTAAAGATTTATTTTTTCTATTCTCTGAGGACAGAAACAAGTATTTATATGATTATTATTTGGAATTTTTCTTTCTGTCCTTTATTATGTCTGCTTGCCTTAATTTCCTTGTGTTTTGGTGCCTATATATATCTGAAGCTTCTGAATGCTCTAGATTATTTTGTTCCCACTGTTTCTTTTATTTCTTTTTCTTATTTATTTATCTTTCTTTCTTAACTATTAGAAACTTTGCTTATATTCTGGTGTTTGTTTATTTTTTTTGTTTGTTTATTTATTTATTTTGAGAGGGAGTCTCGCTCTATTGCCCAGGCTGGAGTGCAGCGGTGCTGTCATAGCTCACTGCAGCCCCAAACTCCTGGGCTCAAGTGATCCTCCTGCCTCAGCCTCCTGAGTAACTGGGACTACAGGTGTAAAGCCTGGCTCACCTTATTCATTTTTTACGAGCAAAGCACTGAAAACCTGACTGGAAGCCTGGTGACGTGGGTAGTACTTGTTTACTAGGAGATTTCACTTAAAGAGCTCAGGCAGGGAAACAGCCATTTTGTAAGGGACACTCAAATGTCAGTGTGTGTAAGTCTCTTTTCTGGGGATGTTCAACTTCTTCAAGTAAGAATATTTTATTACACTACTGTGGGTGTAGTGTGTAGTCATTGTTCTGTGCCAAAGGTGGTGGAGAGGTGTTGAGAGACAATTCTTCATGGGTCTCTAGTATTTCTGCATTTCTTATATTAACTTCTCTTTTGGGTTATCTTGTCAAAACTGTTTGTGTAGCGATCGGCCCTGGAAGATAGAGATAGTCTCCCTTCTGGGTCGGAGAGAAGATTTGTTTGTTATCCAAGATAATAAAGATAAGTCTCCCTCTGGGTCAAAGGTTGACCAGGTTTGGCAGCAGCCTCTTTAAAAGACTGGAATTTCCTAAGCTCTTGGATGGTCGGGTGTGACACAAACCCATTGCATGTGCAGCCTCCAGCAGCTGTTCTGCATCACTGTTGGGAAACTGGGGTGGGCCTGATGGTTACTTACAGGAATGTGAAGCTCATGCTGCCTGCTGTGTTGTGAGCATCAAAGTATTGCGTCTAGTCCGGTATCTCCTGTCTTTTACTAGTATTCATGGTGTCAGTCTAACTTCTTAGCTTGCAAGCATGATAAAGTCTCATAATATGAATAGTTCTTGACAAGAGAAACTGGA
This sequence comes from Indri indri, assembly GCA_004363605.1. Taxonomy (NCBI): domain Eukaryota; kingdom Metazoa; phylum Chordata; class Mammalia; order Primates; family Indriidae; genus Indri; species Indri indri. The sequence goes on along the minus strand of RJWJ010041904.1, from coordinate 11,671 downwards.
TAATTGACTCTATCAGTATACATATAAAATACACAATTATAATATATTATTACATATAATATATATTATATATAAATTATTCTGTCTTTTCAACATTGCATCTCATCCCACCCTTGATGTACCATGAAATTTATTGAAACAAGGGTTTACATTTTCTGAATTCTTCACCATACCTTCATGGCAAACATTAATGATGTATTATGTGTCTCTAAGCGTCTATTCTGTGAACTTCCCTTGGAACACTTTTTCAATTTATCTCTAAACTTAAACCTATCCCAATCCACAGTTCTTTCGACCTGTTGGGATGTCTTCTGTCACTCATTTCGATGTCTGATATTCTATCTCTGCTTATTTTCCATTTAATTCACGTGTTCTTCCTCTCTCCTTGGGCTGCGGACAGTTCGTTATCGAAGTGAGGAGGTGTTAGAGGGAGCAGGGACTCAATTGAGGGAGTAACAGCGCAGTGGTGGGAGTGGTCCCGGACAGCGCTGGGAGTGGACCACAGTGCTCGAACCTGTTCCCTTCTCTTGTAGGTGTGCTTCTGAGTTTGGGCAAACGTAGGACTCTCAGACACCCTGACGGCCCACTTAATATAAAAGTTTGTAGATACGATGTTCTGTTATTTAATTATTTTCTGGGAAAACATGTTTTCTCTGTTCTAAAGGTTGGCCTCAGCCAGAAGGGCTGTGATTCCTGCTTTTTCTCAGGGAAAGATTTTCCCCTCCCCTCCAGCGGGGTCTGTCGCAGAAACATTGCAGGATCCTTTTTCCTTCGGACAGTTCCTCTTCCTTGTTTACTTTTATCTAAAATTAGCTCAACTCCTATTTCTCATACAAACTTAATCTTGAATATTGCAATACACCTTGATTTACATTTTTCTCTGATTTCCTCTGCATAAAAATTTAGCAGTGAATCAAAATGTGTTTTCATATGCTTGTTTTCATATGCCTGTTTTGTCCTGTTGATAGTTTTGCAAATTCCCTGCAGTTTGGGATTTCTAACACCTTATACATTTCTTTTGTATTTCCAAAGCAGAAAAGCTCTGTTAATATTTAATGACAGGATAGTATATATTTTATTCTTAAGAACGGACAGACAGATACTTTCTCCAAATGACTGTGAGGACAGTTACAGGCTGACTAATTCTTACCACCTCTTGCATCATAGTTTATTTTTTCCCTGACCAGAATTTTTCCAACAAAACATGATTGACCAGACAACCTGGAGAAAGATTTGTTTTTATCAGTCTTCCACTTTGAGTAAAAAAATCAAATTCTACAAACTTTCTCTCTTTTAAAAAAATTTTTATTGTTTATTTTATTTTTTTTTTAAATTTCAGAATAATATGGGGGTACAAACTTTCTCTTGAATCAGCACCCGTACAATAAAGTTTCTCTCGAGAATTTTGAATGGTTAGCGCCCTCTAGTGAAATATCAGCTGAGTGCAAAGTCACTGGGCAAAGCAGAAAACACACAGCGAGAGGGACTAGGACAGGATAGGGAAGGAAAAATTAATAAAAAAATGTTAAACGGGGCTTCAGTGTGAATATATGAGAGGAAATCTTCTTGTTGGGGTCGAGTCTCATGAACTCAGGTTGGGGACAACACATGTAGGTGGGCAGGTTGACTTCAGAATGGCCCCTGACTTGGCAAGGGGTGAAAAATTCCTCATGCTCTCCTGACAGAGATGTGTGCCTATGGGGCTGATGTGTCCGCAGTGCCCACCTTTTTCCAAGTGGCACAAATGTGCCGTGGGAGCCAGCACCAGCCGAGTTAGGGTCACTTCCCTCAGACGCAGCTCTTTTTGTGCAGAGGGGATGTGGCCGTTCAGCGCTGTGGAGAACGGCTGGCACAGAGGTACACAGATGTCTGGTTGGTGCTGGCAGACTCTAGAACCAGAGGGAAATGCTCCTTCGTCTTCCTGGAGGCACTATACCCCTCAGAGACATCTCCTTTTTCGTCATTGTCAACATCATATGAGAAATAAATCAGCCGTAGCCCCAGACCTGGGTCTTGTCGATACCAGAACATTCTTTCATGGTCCATGTCCTGTGAACATTCCAGCAAAACCTTCTCTCCTGTCCTTTTGACCAGATGTCTGGGAGTCTGGGTTACCTTTGTTTCCACGAGGCCTGTGAGAGAAGGATTAGAGGAAGCGAACAAACAGGCCACCAGGAAGCCTGAGGGGGAAAAGTCTTGTATCCAAGGCCTGGCAATAACAGGACAGGGTTTGCCACCAAGTCCTCGACCCATCGACTCTCTGCACCCCCCTACTCCCAGGACTCACCTGCTCTCAGGAGACAAAAGGCCACGCCACAAAGCAGCCTGATTCCCATGGCAGTTTTGAAGAAAGAATGAGTGTTCTTCCACCACCAGGCTGTAGGTTAACTGTCTATGATGTCATTGTCCCCGCCCACACTTATGGTCCTTCAGCCATTGTCTAGACTAGAGAGAGTCTAGAGGTGCTAGACAGTAAAAGGCACCCCTTTTCCTCACGAGAGTGTCAGTGCGTGTGTGTGTGTGTGTGTGTGTGTGTCTGAGTGTGTGTGTGTGGGTGTGTGTGCATGTACAGGAAAGAATTAACCCTGCAGGCCGGGGACTGCTATTCACGGAAGAGCCTGCTTGCACAGCTGGGCCTTGGTCTTGCATCTGGGAACTTGAATTTCAGGAGTGTTCCCACCAGTTAGTAACTGGTAAGTGTGGCTCAGTGTACCCAGACTGCTTGCATCGACAGTGTGGTGTATGCCACACACCTGCTCTGCTTCTTTGAGTTGGGAACTTTGGTGCGTGCTAGGTAGAGGGTGCCTGTGTGATCAGCCATATTAGTTTGCTAGGGCTGACAAAAGTCACCACAGACTAGATGGTTTCAACAACAGAAATTTGTTTTCTCATAATCCTGGAGGTTAGACATTTGAGATCAAGGTGTCCACAGGGTTGATTTCTTCTGCGGCCTCTCTCCTTGGGTTGCCAATGGCCGTCTTCTCCCTGTGTCTCCACATCATCTTCCCTCTGTGCATGTCTGTGTCCTCACTCCCTCTTCTTACAAGGACACCAGTAATATTGGTAAAGGGCCACCCAAGGCCCTCATTAACCTTTATCACCTCTTTAAAGACCTTATCTCCAGATATAGTTATTAACACATTCTGAGATACTGGAGGTTAGGACTTCAACATATGAATGTTTAGGGACATGGGTCCCTAACACCCATAACACCAGCCACCAAAAGTATCTGTGGTGCTGAGTCTCTAATGGACTTCCCTGGGTGGAAATATTGCTCCCACGTTGCTGCATTTTCACTGCTGGGGTGAGAGTGTGCTCCCCCACAGGAGGCGGAGAACACAGGGCAGGGCACGTGGATTTCTCCAAACTCCACCTGCATCGTTCCTGCTTGTGCTCGTAGCATCTTTACTACGTCTCTGTGACACACACATCTCAGCTCTGAGTACCTTGAGTCCTTCTAGGGAGTCTCTGAAAGTGGGGATAATTTTTTCCTGATCAACTCTGATTAGGAAAAGGTTACCAATCCTTCCTCCCTCCCCACTCCCTTTCTCTCTCATGCATTTCCTTCCCAGCACTTGTCATTTTTCATTCAACATATTTAATTTAATAATAGTAATTACTACAAGTAGTGTACTGGCTAGGACAGGCATTGGAGCTGTGCTGCCTGGGTCTGAAATCTGGCTCTTTTACTTACTTACTGCCTGTGACCATGGGCACGTGCTGGGCCTCAGTGTTCTTACATGGAAAGTGCGGACCTCGCAGAGTTACCGTAAGAAGGCAAGTTGGTACACGTAACTTGGTCACAGCCATGTGTGGCTCGATAAAGGTAGCCGCGAAAAGCACCGGTGTTTGTTACTACTACTATCATCTGTTGAATACTAACTTTGTGTAAGGCAGTACGTTAAAATTCTTTATAATGTAAGATTTCTTTTATTTTAGCATCCTTATATCACACTTTGGGGTCTTTGTCCTTGTAGATCTGCCTTCCAAACCACTTCCGTAGGAATTGTTTTTCAATGAATTCTAATTCTAATTGTTTTTCAATTAGAAAATTTTTATTTTTATTTTTTTATTTAATTTTATTTATTTATTTATTTTATTTATATTATTTAATGAATTAATTAATTTTATTTTATTTTTATTTTAATTTTGTAATTAAAACTACACTTAACGTGCCCTCTTTAGCCACAAGGGACATTAAACTCTGGTCATTACCGTGTGTCCTGTGCCATCTCTGTAGATTCTTTCGCTCAGCCTCGCAATACTTTTATAATAGATACTTCACTCAAGGCCTTGCTGACCTACTAGGAAGGAAAAGCTACAAACTTCCAGGTAATTCTAACATTAGCAATTGATTCTTTTCTCCTACATTCCAGATGAATCTCTTAACCAGAAGCGGGTAGAAGAAACATGTCTGACTTTGTGTTCTGGATCAAATTCTATCTTTCTCTTATGCTACTTCTGCTTTTGAAATGATTTGCTTTAGCTGAGGTTTTGTTGAATTCAAGCCATTGCCTGCCACATTGAGCACACCCTTGCATCCAGGTTGGTGTTACAGCATCACCAGCCCCTTGGTCCTCCTTTTGCAAGTGTCTGTCCTTAAATACAATTAGGAATTAGTGTAGTGAAAATATTTAGTTTTGGATATTTCTGTTCTAATTGTTGCTGGTTTACTTCCACAGAATTAGAAACTTAGAGGTGATTATCCCAGTGGGCAATAGACTAAGTCCTTTTACAAAACACCCCTCTTTCCCATGGTGCTGCCCTGGTGGCGATGCCAGCAATGGCACGTGCCCCCATGTGCAGGTTCACCTGCTGGGGTGGTGGAGACAGTGCTGTCCCAGCAGTGGGGTTGTGGGCATGGCCAGCCCTAGGTACAAGCAAGAGAGAGTGTAATGTCTGCAGAGAATTTATAAAGGACAATAATACCCAATTAAAATGGTTCTGCTTTTATTATCACCATGTGCCAGAAATTCTAAATAATTTTGATGATAAAAGACTCCTTCTAAGCAATATTTGTCCTTCTGTCCCTGGCTTATTTCATGAAGCGTAATGTCAAACACATAGAAGCAGAGAATACGATGACAATTTCCAGGGAAGGAGGAGAGACGGAAGTGAAGTGTTGGTGTTCAACTGGTATAAGGCTTCAGTTACACAAGGTGATTAAATTCTAGAGATCTGCTGTACAATGTTGTGCCTGTAGTTAACAGTACTGTATTGTACACATAATATTTTGTTTAAAGGGTAGATTTCATGCTAAGTGTTCATACCACGGTAAAAAGAAATCTCACCAGTTCATTTTGCTACACATCGAGAACCAATCATCAAAACAAAAGGGTCAGATGTCACTGTGATGCTTATACTGTATTTTCAGTACATTTTTACTTGTGGTTATTTCACTTATATTATTCATTAACATTTCTTAATGGTATACACATTTTTTGAAATGTTGCTATGTACAAAACAAACCAGTCATAATCATACAGCAGTTTCCAAGATTTTTTGCAATAATATAAAATAGTCATCATAATGGTTCAGACCACATTCCTTAGTTTTGACATTACCGTAAACATCTACTATCCTAATCCAGTGGACTTAGCCTTACCATAAGTCAAGCATATTGACATAGCTGCTCAACACAAAAACCCTTTGAACTTCAGCTCCATTGGCCTATTTGCTTACACAAAGGGTTTTAAATCAATAAATCATTCTTATCTTTATTAAAATAGGTTTTTTCTTTACAAGACATGTAAAGTCTAAAAAGCTTCTGTTGTTGACAAAATCCATAAATGCATAATATAGTTGGACTTGCTTAAATGAAAGGTATTAGACTAAGATGAAAATTGTTCCCTGGCACGCAGGCAAATGAAAGGAGAGGCCTGCGGGGCTCTCACGAGGGTCCCTGAATACCCAGCGTGGAAGGCAGAGTTCTCCAGCAGGCGGTATGCGGGGGCTGGATTGATGCGGGTGAGTTGCAGTAAAAGGCCTGGGCTGAGGAAGCCCTGTGGGAACAGCAAGCAAGAAGGAAGAAGAGAGGATGGTGACAGCTGAACCACAGGTGCTGTCCCCCACAGCCACCTGGGGATGGACTCCTATTGACCAGGTCCTCGGAGCTCCAGAGGCCTGAATGCAGGGCATTGGGAAAGACTTTGGTGGGGGCAGGAAAGTAGGACCACATCTCCCCCTGTGAAAACCCTTTCTGTGCAGAGAGGAAGTGGCCTAGTGGCGTGGCAGGTTGACAGCTGGCAGCATGTCTGGGAGGGGCTGGACATCTGAAGGTTGGGAGAAATGCTCAGTCTTATCTCAAGAGACAGTGTCTCTCAGAACTGTCCCACCTGTTAGTGCTCTGGTCGCCAACTGAGTAATAAATTAATTGTAGCCTCATTCCTGGCTCTTGTCACAAATAGGTCATAGAACATGTTCTGGTTGCATCACAGAGTCACCTTCTTTTCTGACCTTGAAAACTGATAAATAGGGATATCAATGACACCAGCATGCATGGACATTGCGGATAAAAAGAGAGAGAGAATTTAAGAAGGATACTAATGTGCACCCACCAGAGACAGGCTTAACGCAGGGTCTGCCAAACCAAGTTCAAGGACATCACACCTGTGCCCGTGATCTACCTATTCCAAGGAGACAAAGGGCTACAGATCGAGGAAGCCTGGGGCCACTGCAGGTGAGTTTACAGTGGTGTCTGGGTGGTAGCTCTGTTCAGGCTGTTATTACATAAGAGCACATAGTGGAGGAACTAGCCCAGTCAGGGATTTAAGAAAATCAACTTAGAGGAAATGACTTATAAATTGGTATAGAAGGAATCATTAGCTAGGTAGCCGGGTGAATGCCAGCGAGAGGAAGGGTACTCTGGGTACAGTGACCATGGTAGATGAAGACTAAGGCATGAGTCAGCATAGGACTCATTCGGGACTCTGAGAGAAGTGGGATATTTCTGGAGATAGTGAAGCAGTTGCGGCAGCTGGAGGGAAGGGGAAGTCGTTGCTGGGACGATGGGCAGGTATACAAAGGCCACATCACAGAGGGTGTTGAGAGACTTGCAAACCAACATAAATTCGAGGCTTTAAGTAGTTAATGGAAAGACACCAAAGGGTTCTAAGCTCCAGAAAGTGCTTGTGGGAGAGGGCAGGCAGCAAGCTGGCAGGTAGGGTGACTACTTAGAAGGTGGCTAGAGGAATCCGGGTGAGGTGACCTTCGCTGCACCATAGTATTATCAGTGAAGCTAAAAAAAAAAACCAATAAAATATGTGAGGGATTTAATGCTTAGAAACATGCAGGGTGGGGTGATGGGTTATTTGTGGGAGGAGAGTGTCAGGGAGACAGTGAAGGTCACTTCTGCATCTGTGGCTTGGGCATTTGGGTGATGGCAGGACCACCTGCTGAGGTGCAGAAAATGGGAGATGCTGGATTTAGTAAACAGCTCAGAACATGGTGTTCCCCCGAGTGACAAAACATCCAAGAAAGGACCTGGAATACGGGACCAAATTTTGCTGAGAGTGGATGAATTGGAAATGGAAGCCTCAGTTTGGGCAACAGCTCGATTGAATGTAGAGACTGAAGCTTCGCAGGGAGAAAGGATTGAAGAGTGTCACCTGGGCACAGTTAGCTTGTCCTGCCCGAGCTTTGAGAGCTCTCTGGTTCAGCAGGCGACAGGACGGCTGGCCCACGGTGGCCCCCACTGCAGGGCGGCTGCCTTGCTCAGAGGCCCGGCGGCTGGGAGCAGGGAAGGGCTTCTCTGGGGTGGTGGGGACGTTTTCCCTCTGGGTTGGAGTGGGGCCTGCAGAAGGAGGAGCCTCCCTGCTCTTGTGGCAGCCCTTTTTGTGCAGAAGGCAGCTGGCCGTGCGGCGCTGTGGATGAGCTGCTGGCACAGAGGTACAGAGCCGTCTGGCTGGTGCGCACAGACTCCACGTTCAGCGGGAAGCTCGGCTTCTCTGTCCGAGAGGCGGTGTAGCCTTCAGGAGCATCTCCCTTAGTCGCAAACTCCACATTAACTGAATAGTAGATCAGCTTTAGACCCAGCCCTGGGTCTTGTCGATATCAGGACATGTATTCATGGTTCATGTTCTGAGAGCAGGTCACTGTCACGTTCTTTCCAGTCTGCGTGATGCGGTATCTCGGGGTCTGGGTCACTTGGGCTTCCACGGGGCCTGTGAGGGAAGGGACAGAGCTAGAGACAAGGCCGAGGGGGCACCCGATGCTGCAGCCTTTAGGAGAAGACTGGAGCCTACGAGAAGAGGTCAAGAGTCACCCGTGTGTTCTGGGACTCACCTGTTCCCAGGAGGCAAAGCACCACACAGCCAAGGAGCCGGGGGCCCATGGCAGCGCCAGGCAGGTGTCTGCCAGCTCTGGGGGCTCTAGCTGGCTTCTGCGATGTCTCCACCTTTTCAGCTACTCGGGCCGCAGAATTCTCGAGAGAGAAACCACTCCCCTTTCCTCAGAGGGCTGAGGCGTGCCACGGCAATACTGGCGACTCAGGAGGGACATTTGTGATCAGTTTCATTTCCCTTAATCTCTTTGAGGCTGCTTGTCCTCATGCCGTGTTTTCTTATTAATGTCATCTTGTAAAAATTGTGAAATATTTACGTATTTTGGATCTTTATGGTATAAATGAGTATACCATATCTGATTATCACTTACAATGTGAGAACATGAAGCTTATGCTATTACGAAAACTGCATTTTCATATTTTTTGAAGTCATTTCTTCTCTGCAGAAAAAATTCCAAGTATTTTTTGACTTTGTTTATCCACTGATACATTTTTCAGTCACTACTCTTGGAAAGAGTCTAAGGTGTTAAATCTCAGCCAGATCCACACCGTGGATTATTTTACTTGCCCGTATGTAGTTCAAATCCTAGACACGCAGCTTCTTTGCTCGTTAGTAGATTAGACTTAGCTGTCGTTGCTGGAGCTGCCAGCTGCTTCCCTCAAGGGTAGCATCTGGCATACCTTTCTGCTTTCCCTCTTCTGTCTCTTTCTGCAAAGGAGGCTGGTGAAAGGCAGAAGCAACATCCGCTTCCTTCAGCAACCTCATATTTCCACCAGCCAACTCCTTCCTTGCCTGCTTCAGGCACACGCTTTGCTTTCTTGCCCCACCGCCACATGTTGGTTTCTGCCCCCTGGAGATTGTGCTGGGGCCAGGCAATGTTTTCTCTGCTGTGGAGCCACGTCATGGGGAACTCATTTGGAGCCACGTCATGGGGAACTCATTTGGGGACGGGGGCATCGAGCTTCTCCTCTGAGCTCCTCCAGCAGCTGCAGGGATTGCCCGCTTTGCTGTCTAAGGGTGTCCTTCCTGCACGGAGGTGACGTCCTGGGGTTCCCTAGAATGTCTTCCCTCTTGAACACCTTTGAGGTTTTATTTTTTTCTTTTTAAATTCTTTTTATTAAGGTATAGTTGATAAATAAAAATTGTATCTATTTACTGTATGCAATGGGATGTTTTGCTATACGTATATCTGTGAACTTTTCTTACACTTTGTAGGAACCAAGGCGTTCCTGGGAGGGGGGAGGGAAGGAGGCAGCCACACTCCTCCTAATTGCTTCCAACCACAGCTAGAGCTTCACAAAGCCCTTTGGTGTTTTGCCAAACCATTATCCTCTCCAGGCAAGAAGGGGGCCCTCATCCCAGTTTTCAGGGCTACCCTCGAACCTCAGGGAAGGCTTTCTTGCCCTCCCCTGTCCCTTCATGGGGCTCTTGACAGTTTTTGTTCCATGTGAGTGAGGGAGGGGTGGTCGCTAGCGCTCAGGATCTAAGGAGGAGTGTTCTCTCATTTTATATTACATTTCTGTATCATTCCTTTCGGGAAAAGAATGCGGGGAGCAAGCTTGGCTCTACTTTAGTCATAGATGTTTGCATGGTCCTGGCAAATCCTCTGTATCCTTGCTGCAGGTTCGCGTGTTCTTGGGGGAAGGAAAGCAGTTTTCATTCTTAAAACACCAGCTCAGGTAAATAATTTCATAGTACCTAGTAAACCTCCCCATCCCAAATTTCATCTTCAGAAATTTTTTCACAATTTTCCTGCGTCCACAAAGCTAAGCTTGCTATCTAGTGGATACTGAATTTCCCATGTTACATAGTGTTTCCAATGTAGAGGTGGAGAATGACACCCTGAAGTATTATCGTTTTTCCCCAGCCCTTTTCATAGTAGGTTAAGCCAAGATTTAGGAGGTAGCTGGCTCCGTAGTCCTACCCTCCGCCAGCCACTCCCTCTCCTCAGACACGTGGCTTCTCCCTGCCCCGTCCCTCTGACCGTGAGCCTTCTCTGGTCTCTCCTTTCCTTCTCCACATCAACCAAGGCACTAACATGATGCTGATGACTCGCGTCCCCAGTATCTTCATGGTATCTTCCCGCTTCCTTCCCACACTCTTCCCTCTGAGCTCTTCTACCCAATGCCACCACATCCAAGAGTTTTGGAAGCTTATGCTACTTCCCCAATGTCGGGCAGGCTCCAGAGTCCTTAACAAAGGGCTTGGGAAATAAACAGCCTCCCACATGCCTGGAGCTCTGAAACATCTCCCTCGGTCTTCTCCGTTTCCTTCTGTGCCGTGCCCTCCCTTCCTCTCTTCCCTTAACCCTCTTCAGTGTCTGCTCTCTTCCCCCTGCTTCCAGGCACTGCTCAGTGACTCCGCCCTCTCATCCACCCATCTGGGGCAACATACCCTGACAAGACTAATTATGTCTGCGTGTACTCAACTGATGAACCATTTCTTACAAACCCCTGTAAGGGGACACATGCTTTACCCCTTTAAATACGGAACAATCTGTTTTTCTATGTGATTTTGAGCCCAAGTATAGACTGTAGAACTTTCACCACTCTTCAGATCTGATTTCACTTACGCTCAGGCCATTTCAATGCTGAGCAACCCACTGCACTCCATTTATTTTCATGTACTGTAGGATTAACCTTTGAAAGACCCCAATGAGAGATATTTGTATACTGAGTTTTCTGTTCATTGATATGGTATTTGATTTTATCAAACTTTCTATCCCACCATCTGAAATTAACATTGACATGAAAGCGTATGTTAGTGCCCTCTAGTGGAATGTCAGAGCTGTAGGCAGAATAATAGCCCCCTAGTGACGTTCCAGTGCTAAGCCCAGAAACCTGTGTTTGTGTTTAGTCAGATGGCAAATACGCATTAAGATTGGGGATGCCATTAAGGCTGCTAATCAGCTGACCTTGATATAGGGAGAGCCCAGGGTAGTCACAAGGGTCCTTAAACATGAGAACCTTTTCCGTGTGTGTTCTGAGGGAACTGTGGCTGTGGAATAGGGTCAGGGAGATGAAACGTCGCTGCCTTTGAAGACAGAGGAAGGGAGCCCCAGGTAAGGAGACTGATTCTTTCCTAGAGCCTTCAGAAAGGAACGCAGCCCTGCCAACACCTGGATGTTTAGCTGCATGAGACCTGTGTCGTGCTTCTGACCTATGGGACTATAAGATAATAAATTTGTGTTGTTTTAAGCCACTAAATATGTGCTAATTGGTATGGTAACAACAGGAAACTAATACAATGACCAAGATCAAAATCTGAGGCAAGATTTGTAAGAAAGCAAGTAGGAAGGGAACAGTGAAGGAGCAGGAAATAACTGAGGGCATCGTGTGTGTGTGTGTGTGTGTGTGTGTGTGTGTGTGTGTGTGTGAGAAAGAGACAGG
>RJWJ010041903.1:0-13225 GCA_004363605.1 Indri indri | reverse complement strand
AATTCACTTCTGGTGTGAAGTATTTGTTGAAATATGTTGCATATGGAGTTCACAATATGAATGCTTGTGGACACAGCCTGTATAGATTATATTGGGCCTGAATATGAATGGATACATGTTAATATGAAATAAAAGTGAAAAACTGAAAAAATACTCATTAAAGCAGTTAAAATTGGTGACTTATATCAATAAATATTCTAAAACACACAATATTGAAGAAGTATTTTGTATTACTTATTAACAATTCAGAATTCAGTATAGTCTCTTTAACTAGGGCTGAATTTATATAGTAGTCAAAAATCAGAAAAATAAACATTAATTAAGCCCTATTTTCTGTTGATTTAGAAAACTATGACTTATGCCTAGATTATGGGAATCTACAAACTAGAAATATCAAAAAGATTCTCTGAATAATATTCTATGTGCAGAGACTGATTAACTTCTATGCTAAAATTCATGCTTAAAGCACTCTTAATATTAATATATCACTTTCAATCTGAAAACACATGAAAATACAAAGTATTAGCAATTATTGTTTTGATGAGAAGGACATAGATGAGTTAGTATCTCCTCTTCACTCTCAAGTAAATGGAGACATGGAAAACTTAAGTCCATTGAACAAGTTGATAATATGAGATTATTTTACAAATCACATTTAATAAAAATTAGAGTTCTATTTCTGATCTACAGAACCATGATTTTAAAAGTGAATGAAATAGGATTAAATTATAATATCATTTTCCAAAAGTAAAGATCACATTTTTTCTTGGTAGATATAATTTATTATACTTATTACTATTATTTATAGTCATTCAAAATAATCCATAAATTATTAAAACTGCATAATTACCCCAGTGTTTGCTTGTCTGAGGTCTTTATTTCTCCCTCATATAAGAAACTTAGTTTTGCATAATACAAAATTCTAGGCTGCCATTATTCTATTTAAGAAGACTGAAGGTGGAATCTTCCCTTCTGGCTTGAAAGGTCTCAGTTCAGAAGTCTGCAGTTAGCCTGATGGGTTTTCCTTTGTAAGTTACCTCATGTTTTTTGCCTTATGGTTCGCAGGAGTTCCTCCTTCATGTTAAGTTGGGCTACTCTGACGACTGTGTGTCGTGGTGATTGCCTCTTTGGATGAATCTCCTAGGTGTTTGTTGAGCTTCTTGTTCCTGGAAATCTAAATTTCTAGCATGACCAGGGAAGTTTTCCTCAATTATTTCCTCAAATAGATTTTCCAACCCTTGTGTGTTTTCATTATCACCCTTAGGAAGGTCTATAATTCTTACATTTGGCCTGTTTACATAATCCTATATTTCTTGTAGTCTTTGTTCCTTCCTCTTAATTTTCCATTCTTTATCTTTGACTGACTTCTTTAATTTGAAGGTGTTATCTTCAAGGTCTGAGATTCTTTCTTCTGCGTGGTCTAGTCTATTCTTAAGACTTTCCACTGTGTTTTGTATTTTCTAGAATGAATTTTTTATTTCCAGAGGTTCTGCTTGATTTCTTTTTAATAATTTGATTTCTTTAGTGATTTCTTTCATTCATTTCCTGATTCTTTTTTTTTTTTTTTTTGGTCATTTCTTTCTATTGGTTTTCCATTTTCTCTTGTATTTCATTGAACTTACTTATAATCCATATTTGGAGCTCTTTGTCTGTCATTTCAATATTCTGATTTTTGTTGGTTTCCATTGCCAGAGAGCTGGTGTTCCCTTTTGAGGGTGACCTTTTGCTCTGATTCTTCATACTTCTGGAGTTCTTTCCCTGATTTATTCTCATCTGGAGCAGCTGTTGCTTCTTATTTTTGGATTTTCTTTTGTTTAGATAGGGCTTTTTCCCCTTGCCTCACTGAGAAAATAGACAACCTACTGAATAGGAGAAAATATTCACATGCTATACATCTGATAGAGGGTTAATAATCAGAATCTACAAAGAACTCAAACAAATCAACAAGAAAAAATAAAAAGAAAGTTAAAAAGTGGGCAAAAGACATGAACAGAAACTTTTCAAAACATCACTAATCATCAGAGAAATGCAAATCAAAACCACAATGAGCTATCACCTAACTCCAGTGATAATGGGTTTTTATAAAAAAGTCCCAAAATGATAGATGCTGGCATAGATGCAGAGAGAAAGGAACACTTGTACACTTTGGTGGGACTGCAAACTAGGGCAACGTCTATGGAAAATAGTATGGAGATTCCTAAAAGAACTAAAAGTAGACCTACCATTTGATCCAGCAATCTCACCACTGGGTATTTACCCAAGGGAAAAAAAAGACATTCTATAAAAAAGACACTTGCATTTGAACATTTATTACAGCACAATTCACAATTGCAAAGATGTGGATATCAACCCAAGTGCCCATCAATTTGTGAGTGGATTAATAAAATGTGGTATGTGTGTGTGTGTGTGTGTGTGTGTGTATACACACACACACACACACACCATGGAGTACTACTAAACTACAAAAAAGATGAATTAATACCTTTTGCAACAATCTGGATGGAACTAGAGACCATCCTCCTAAGTGAAGTATCACAAGAGTGGAAAAACAAACGCCATATATACTCACTATTAAATTGGAACTAACTGATCAGCTCTCATGTGCACAGATGGAAGTAAAACTCAATGGAAATCATTCAGGTGGGAGGGGAGAGGAGCAGATGGGTGAAATCATACCGAATGGGTACAATGTACACTATCTGGGTGACGGGCACACTTATAACTGACTCAAGCAGTACAAAAGCAATTCACATAACCAGAAGAGTTGTACCCACATAGTATTCTGAAATAAAAAAGAAAAAGAAAACACCCTGCATAATTAAAACTGTAAAAACTAACATTTCAAAACACTTTAGGGTTTATATTTTTTATGTATAATGTCTCACTTAATCATCTTACCGATCATCATATTATTTCATATTAAGAGAAATGGTTGCTTTTAAAAAAAATTGCTTAAACTAGTAAAAAAATGTTTGAGCTCTGTTTGACTATATTTTCATTTTCAGATTCAGGGGCTTAGCTCAATGTCAGGTACATTGAGAATGCCCAATATATGTTTTTTGAACCTGTCTTTACTTTACAATTTCTGGATGTATTTTCATAATACATAAAAATAATATCACCTATTATCTAACTAACAGATTCAAAATATGTTGAAACCTTACTCTAAACTAGGCAATATTAGTCACAAACAATTTCACTTCTCTTTTGATAAAGGCTTAGCAGAGCCTCTATATCTGGTTGGCATTTTGTGCTCTACACATGTGCCCATGTCGGGCAAAGGGGCTGCTGTTCAGCCCAGCTTGGCTTGGCAAGCAATGGCAGCCAGGAAGGAGAGCTGCCTTCTTGTAATTCATCCTCCCAGAAGGAGTGCCTTTTTGCAATTCATTAAAGGCATAAAGCCATCATGTGTGACCTGGTTTAGGTCAACAGAAATCTCTTGTTAGTTTTTTTTAACCCTATTAATCTTAAATCACAGTTATTAGATTTACCTGTTGACTATACTGAAAACATGGTAACTACATAGTTTTATATCTATGTTAACTGTAATTATTTTCTTTCAGGCATGAAGATATTTGTATTATTTTCCAAAATTTTACAATTTTCTTGGCTCAAAATATTTCTCTGTAAGCAATTCAGCACAAAGATCACATTTTTCCACAACAACTCTGTTACAAGATAAGGGGTCCAGAGGGAACCAAGATGGACAGACACCCTATCAAATGATATCCCCCTACCCCTGAATGTCATAAAGAGATAAATAAACCTATATTCTGACACTTAGGATGGGAAATTTCTAGAGGCTCTTATTACCATATCAACTTCATGGATGGAAAGCCAGAGTTCGTTCATCCAAAAATGTCTAAAAAGTAACACTTTCTTCCCACTCAATAATGTTCCTCCACCTCCCATTCTAATGTCATCATTTAGGTTTAAGCCATCAATACTAGTGTAATATCCCCCCAACTATTCTATTGATTGACTGATTGAATAAATGGTAATGTAGTACTTAGTAGGGGCCACACACCTGTCTGTTTTATAAATACCAACTCATTTAATCCCATTAAAATGTGGTATGTGTAATACAATTATTTTTCCATTTTATTGATGAAGAAACCAAGGCACAGAAAGAAAATTCTCAAAGTACCACAGCTAGTAAATATCAGAATTGGGATTCAAGCCAGTTAGTCTGGCTCCAGGGCCCTGGCTACTAACCACTACTCGCACTGCCTAAAGTCTTCTGCCTCATCTCGTTCCTTCCCTTTACAATTAACTTTGTTTATTACACCAGGTCAAACTCTAGAAAAACTATTTTGACTATGTATTTATTAAATACACTTTTATAGCATGTCCTCTTTTCTCCCTGTCCCTGTGCAAGTCCCTGGGGCTCAGAGACCCTTCCTGTCTTTCAGGAACTCAACAGCTGGGTGGAGGAGAGGAGCATCTGGATAAATGGTCGCATGCATGTTAGGCATTTGATATGCCTGGATCCTATTACTCTAACTTCTTTCAGATTTTTGGCTTATGGCACATATATATATATATATATATATATATAAAAGAATAGCAGACAAAATGAAAAATGAGATATGATTTTATTAATCTGGGAAAGCACCTCCTACACTAAATGGTGTGTAGGGATTTTAGTAAACTATATTATAATAAGCAACCGAGGCCTGAGGCACCCTCAATATAGATTTTGTCCATTGCAGAATAAAGCATGCCCTACTGATGCATAATTGGCCCCAGGTGGCCACATCTCCCAAAGCTACAGACCTGCTTCACAGACCTGAGACAGGGCCATAAGGAAGAAGAGCAGAAACACATCATCTCCCTATGTGTTCAGCACTGAAAATGGGGCTTGGCCAGTATCAGACAGTGACGGAGCAGCTGGTCCAGGGCTGCAGACAGTGGGCATGTCCCATGCACTTTCTGTGCGTGTACCGAGTGTAAAACCTCCTGACTCTGGGTGGGAAATCTTTCCAAAAGAGCACACTTTTAAGCTAATACTTGATGTAAACGTAATAGCATAAGTATTTAACACTAAGAGCAAAGAAGGAAAACATGTATCTGGCATAAGGAAGAATAGGATAGTCACTGGTGGGGATCAGGACACACTACCCCGAATATGGCACCTTCACATTTGAGAAAATAGAAGCAGGAAGGCCACTCTCCCTTCCCCCACTCTCCCCTGGGGCAGGTCATAAACCCAGGAAGGCCTTTCTGACCTTCCCTTGAAGCAGGTCATAAGAGACGTCCTCCTTATAACCGGAGGGAAGAAGCATCCTTATCTCTGAACACACAGGGACACAGAAAAATCTAAACAAACAGGCCTTGCTAAGTTCCCCTGGTTTATTACCATTAGATCAGACCCTTTTCATTCAGTCATACTTTCCTGCAACTATCCACTTCTTCATCAAACCTAGCATGAAAAATACACAGGTTCACCCATTCCTCTCGGTCTTCGTTTCCACATGAAAGCTCCATGTCACGCAAAACTTAAGTAAATTTGTCTTTTATTAATCTTTCTTTTATGAGAGGGTATCAGTCATGAACCTAAGATGAAAAACCAAGATATTCATAACTTCTTTTCCCATACAGTACACAAATGGAAAAGAATACAGAGGGCCCAAGAAAACGCAATGATTGGAAATGCCTTGGAGACCAACAGGACACGAGACCAGCCATGTGGTGGGGGCAGAGAATAAATGAGTTTGAAAAGTGGGTGCGGAGTCTGAACTTAGTTCTACAAGTAGCTTTCAAAATATGTACCATGAATTCCCAGAGTTCTGTGGAGTATTTTGAGGTCCCCCAAACATTTTATTCAGATGCCACTTAAATTGCATTTTAAATGGTTTTTAAATCTTGCAATCAAATATTACATAAACAAACATAAATATACCAAATTTTAACCTCCTGGGGATCATTGATATAGTAGCTGCAACCAAGTTATCTCACTGTGGTGTGTAGATTTGACTCTCTCTGTGCAATTATTGAAACTTCTGATGGAAAAAAGTCATTGATTAGAGAGTCGGCAGTGCTGTATTGACCATTGTTAAAACATTCTATCCTAAGCAGGTCTGCTCAAATAATTTCAGGAAATGCTAGGATACATTAAAGCTACTTTTAAAACATATAATAAGATATATCTTTATTTTGTATACATTTTACATTTATAAATGTTACATTTCTATGTTCTGTGAGGTAAAATAATTACCCTTAAAGCTAGATATACATTTCTGTCTAAAACAAGGAATGTGAAATAATTGAAGAGTTATCCTGTAAGTTGGGCAAGTTTCAAGAAGAAATGACCAATCAAACTTTGCTATCACCTGATCATTCAATTGATATTGGCCAAAGTGACAACACTAAATAAAATAATTTATTCTACTTTTACACACAATCATTCACAGGCAAAAATACTATTATCCTATTTATTTGTCCTTCCGGTTTATCTTTAATTGCAATAAAATATACCTAACTTCATCATGTTTTATGAAGTGAATTTTGCGAAAGAGTTCTTGCTAAGTGATAACATCATTTTATAATATATATTTACTGTGAATGGAAATAAATCCTTTAACTTCTGACTGCAAGAACTGAATAACAGTGTTATTAAAAACATGATTTAAGTTTAAATTTTATGATATTCAAATAACTTAGTGTAGTACACATCTTGTAAAACCTATATTATCGGGAAGGCACTTATTAAACTTTCTGCTGCTTAAATTGCAAAAATCTTATATGCGTCAGCTATTAGATAATGCAGCCTGCTAATTCAGTCAAGACAGGAACATCCATTGTTCCTGTTTTATGGATATTGTCACACAAGCTAATTATTAATATTTTGTGGCATGCTTGACACATATACAACTAGAGAAGGAACCATAACATGAGACTTTTCTTGGGATTCCTCAGATCTAGCCTGTTGATAATAAATGACATTTCATAGTTTAGAAATCACAATTTTCAAAGAACAAAATGACATATCATAATATTTTAGTATAAAGAAAATGTTTTACATACGTAATTGTAATCCAATAATATAAAACAGCTCTTAACCTCCGCAATTTATGAATGACCGCACTAGCCAGAACTAATGAATTTCCCAGAGACCACCCTGGCACCCCCATGGTCATCTCCAAACAAACTCACTGTCCATGTCGCAGGTGATATGATGGGAAAACAGTAGAATGAAGGGAAACATTGACTCCTAAGTGTGTCCAAGTGCTTCTACTTTTAATAGCAATAACAATTAAGATGTTATCTTTCAAAACAGCTTTGGTTAATACCATGTGACCAGCCCATTTCGTTAAGGCATTGTCATTAAATTAAAGGCCTTCAAGTTATTTGTGATCATTGCAGTAGTTTACAGGAGTTCTATCATTCCGAATATTATTAGTTGTGTTAAAAATGCCAATATTAATATTTCAAAAAAAAATAAAAGCTAAGTACAATTTTCTACAAACAAAACACTTTTCCAGTAGATAAAGCAGATTATTGTTTACCTATAAGCCTAAATACTGAAACAGCCAAACAATAAAATTTTTCTAAAAGGATTGTTTAAAATAATACTCTTTTTTTAAAAAATCACAATTATAATAATTGAAAGATAATTTTCTGAAATATAGGGCTAAAAATTATGAAACTTCTTCATAAGTATACTGGAACTGAACAAATAAATAAATGGATGGTGGGTGGTAGGAGCGGGATTTCTTACTGTTGGAGAGGGAGTTTATGGAAAAGCAAGGGAGAAACACTGGAATAAACCATGTGGTGCTGCATTAGAATCAGAGACACCGGGATGAACTTATGTTTAGCTCAATACAGACGCAGATAGATGAATACAGAAATAATCAGAGATATTTGTGTAGACATGATCAGTAGACATCTCACTGCTCTGCTCACCACAAGGATCTAGAAGCAATCACGCTGCTATAGTATGAGGCACACCCTGTGACCAACTCTTGCTTTCTAATACCACACTCCACTTAACAGAACCAGGGCTCTCTGTAGAAACAGCTGGTTCTCAGACCAGGGCTGCAGCAGACAGATGAGCCTGGAGCATCTTGACATGCCCGGAAGTAAGGAAGGCTCAAAAATCCCAAAAGGAGGTGGCCAGTCCAGGCAACCTGGGACTAACATGAAAGTGCTCTCAATGACCAAACTTGAATTTCACATAGAAGAGGCTCACCAAGTGCCAGTTAAAATTATAGCAGAAAGATGCAGACAGACACAATCCAGTAGAGTTCTGAATTCCAAAGATAAAGAGAAAATCTTGTAAGTTTCTTGAGAGAGAAAGAGAGACCTAACAAATGAAAATAATTAGACTGCCCTCAGATTTCTCATCTGCAACACTGGAAATTGAAAGATAGAGTTTGAGGAAAGGAATAGTGTCCTTGGTATTTTCTGCCTAGCCAAACATTTATAAACATGCAAAGAAGTGATGCAATCACATTCCAATTTTAAAGACCATACGCACATCACGTATTATAGTTGTTTTTTTTTTTTTTCTTGAGAGGGAAGTAGAGAGAGAGACCAAAGTATTCTACCAAATGAAAAATCTTAAAATGTAAGAATATAATATATGTATGAAACGAGTGGGAAAAGAGTCCTATGACACTCAAGTCAGAATAAATTTTGATAATGTGTTTGCAAACAAATAAAGTTTTTGTCCATTAAAAGTAAATTAGAAATTGTCTAAAGGATTCAGTTGCTAATGCCCACCAAAATGCAGAAGACCTGTAAAGAGCTGAAAATAAACAAAATTTACCACTATTTCTTTCAAGCTTCCAGATCAGTTAAATTACTTCAACCATGAGATAATAAACTGGTATGTAAAAAAAAACTATCTTTTATGACTTCTTTCTTTTTGTGAGTGAATATTGTCTCTATTCTGTACAAACAAAAGTCCAAAATAACTTTCATATTGAGACTGATAAAAGACTTCACAACCGGGGGACTGGAAAATGGCAGATTAGGGGTGACCTCCTGGCTCTCTGCTCCCAGAGTGGAAGGTGCAGAACACGGACACCCACACGCGAGTGAGGCGCTCTCCCGTAGGATCAGCTTCATGAATCTACAGAGAAGCAGCGAGGCACAAGCAGTGCTGTGGAAAAACAAGGTGAAGTGGAGAAGCCATCGCAAATACTGGAGAGTGCGGGTCAAACAGTGGGGAGTGCAGCTCGGGTCGGCGGCGCCAGTGGTGGGCTGGCCCGGGCAATGAGATTTGACTCACAGGAAGATGACTCTTCCTCTACCAAACCCCACTTCCGCGCAGGCAGGGAAGTGCCAGAAGTCAGTGCGAAATGGTAGCACTGACCGACAGGCGGTGGGGAGCGGAGACAGGAGCGGGGTCCATTTTGAATTCACCCAGAGCTGAGCGCGGTGCTGGGTCAGCATCGGAGGGGAGGGACTGACCCGAGTGGGCGCTTCCCAGATCAGACGCTGCCCGAGCCCACAGGGGAGAGTTTTGGAGGCAGGCTTCTTGCCACAGGAGACTGCCGGGACCAGATCGGGAGAGGGGAACTCCGTAAAAGAGGCTCTGCCCGTGGAAATTGCTGAAAGTTCGGTGGGCGCTGGGAGGGACACAGCACAGAGTCCTTCTGCGGATTTGTCCAGAGTCACCGTGTGTCAGGGGGTGGCGGGCTCAGCGGGCAGCTCTGGGAGGCAGCTCTGGGAGACGGCAACAGCAGATCCCGGCTCCGGACGCCCTCCCGGTGCAGTCAGCTCCAGCGCTGACTAGCAGTGCGTGGGCACCTGCCATTGGGGTAGCCCAAAGCCTCTAGACACCAGGGCCTGTTGCCCAGGCAACGGACTGAGTCATAGCCGCTGCCTCCACGGCAGAGCTGGTCGCGCCCTATGAGGAGGAGAATAGCACGCGAAGCCACTTTTTCTCCCGAATCTGTGGACAGTCTGTCCCAGCCAGCGACTCAAGCCCCGCCTCCGAAAGGGCAGAAAAGGGAGAAAGATCGATATTTCTACGGAGTTTCCAGGCGGTCTCCGGCGGCCATGTTCCATTCAGTCGCCGGCGCTGTCTGCCAAGGTGATGGAGAACTGAGGGTGAACTGAGGGAGACCGCTTGTAGAACCGTGATCTGGGACACATAACCACCCCCTCCGCCAGGCGACTCGAACCCGCCCCCCACGCATCGCACCAAAGGGCCTGCCTCCACCACTAAGCAGAGTAAAGGGGTTGTTTTCTTTGTTTGTTTGTTTTGTTTTGTTTGTTTGTTCGTTTTGTGTTTTTTTGTATTTCTTTTTTTCTATATACATATTTCTCTTAATTCTTACTTTTAATTTGTTTGTGTGTGTGTGTGTGTATACGTTTTTTTCTTTCCTCTTTCTTTTCTTCTTCCTTTTTACTCTCATTCTGTGAGTGTGTATGTGCGTGGGTGAATATCTGAAACCCACGACTGCAGTAGCCAGATTGTTGAATCTCCACAGTTAGGCTATTTTGCACCAAAGAGACAGCATGCACCCCTTAGAGTGTCTAGTGACCAAGGAGGCTGCTCCTCAAGCTGAGACACGTGGTCACCTCTCTGCCGCGACTTGGTAGATGGAGCTGCTGGCCAAACAGACAGACTCCACAACGGGAAGGGCCTAGTAGAAAGTGAAGGAGGCTGTTCTCCCAGCGGGGTCCTGTAGCCTCATTTTTGCTGTGACTTGGTAATCAGCGCCTCCTCCCAAAGAATTAGTTCCCCACCCTTGGTAGTGCGGAGGAACAAGGGAAGGTGTTCTCTGGACTGTGACCCTGTAGGAGTGGTGGATGACCCTTGACTACGATCTGACCACTGATATTGTGTACCAAAGGGACCGACCCCAAATCTGCTGGGGAGGAATAGCAGGACAGGCTGCTTTCTGGTCTGGCTCCCACAGGGGCCTTAGGCAGGGCTTCTCTAGCAGCCCTGAAGTGTGTACTTCTTACCAGCTAGACGACTCTGCCCTTGAATGGGTGGAATAATAAGGGTCACCACTTCCTGAGCTGGGATGCCAGGTAGCCCCAGGAAGTGCCCTTCCCCCAGTCTGGGGGGTTATCTCCCCCTCTGGAAGGTGAAAACCCACCCTTGGAGGAGGAAAGAAATGAGAGAAGATGTTTTTCAGGCCAGGCCTTACGACAGTCTCAGCCAACACCCCTCCCACAGCCCTCCAGGACAGAGCCCGCTCCTGAAGGTAGGGAGAAAGGAGAAAAGATACTTTCCCCATAGGACTAGCCTGAATCTGTATGACCTTGGATCTAAGTAAAAGGGAACAGTTTGTTGACGTGATACAGCTGATCGGTTTTGAACACCTGACAAGATCACAACACAAAAGCATGCGCTTGGTGCCCAGGCTGTTATCATCTTAGGGGCTAGTGGTCTGGGAAGGAAAATCTCGACCAGAGTCCTTAGCAATTGCATCAATTGACACACCCATTAGGAATTCCTCCACAGGAGTGCCTAATGAGCCCTGAATAACATATTAGCAGCTCTCTCCTAGCTACAGATCAAGCAATTTCTGAAGTATACTGCCTCAGGCACACTGATTCCTGCTGCACTTCTCACCACATCTTAAGTGGTGACAAGGCTCAAGTAGCCCTTGGGAGTGGCAAAACACTTCCCAAAGACTCAGGCTTTTGTATGTCCCATTTGGGATTTTAGAGCTCAATTCAAAGGTTCTGGAATACCTTGACAACTGACTCCTCCACGCAAAATTCAAGCAACGAAAGAGAGAGCAACCTCATAACTAAACCCAGCACCTTCCACCTCAACCAAGCAGTCAATAGCAAAGTCACACACACAAAAGTGACCCAACTCCTGGAAAGCTAAGCAAGGAAAAGAAACTGACTAATCTCTGTAAGCAGAAGGAGCAGTCAATAGGCCAGAGATAACCCAATGGGCCAAAACCCCACCAAGACAGTACAAGACCAGGGCACATCTCTTCAGCTCTGCCAAGGAACATCCCTTTGGAGGCCCAAAATTAAGTCCATAAACCAGTCATAGCACCTCCAATCCTTGACAAAGTAGCCTGATGAGAAAGAATCATCTAAAGAACACAGGAAACATGAAAGATCAGAGTGAAAAGTCACCTCCAAAAGAAAATATTCAATCTCCATCAACAGATACCAACGTACATGATACGATTAAACTGACAGAGGAAGAATTCCGATTATGGATTGCAAGGAAACTAAATGGAATCGAAGAGAAAATAGAATCCCAAAATAAAGACACCACAAGAACAATCCAGGAAATGAATGAAAAATTTTCTAAAGAAATTGAAATACTAAGGAAAACCAAACAGAAATTTTGTCAATGAAGGAGGAATTCAGGGAACTTCAAAACTCAATGGAAAGCCTCAAGAACAGAACTGATCATGCAGAGGAAAGAATCTCAGAGCTTGAAGATAATGTCTATGTGCTGACCAAATCGGATGAAGAAAAAGAACCCAGAAGCAAGAGACAAGACCAAAACTTATAAGAAATGTGGGATTATGTAAAGAAACAGAACCTTAGGATCATCAGTCTTCCAGAGAGAGAAGAAGAAGATACTAAGGGTTGGAAAACTTATTTCATGGAATGCTGGAGGAAAACATGCCAGGCCTGGCCAGAAATCTAGATAACCAGATACAAGAAGCACACAGAACCCCTGGGAGACTCAATGTGAAAAGGCAATCACCACGTCCTGTAGTTATTAGACTGACCAAAGTAAACACAAAAGAAGCAATTCTTCGAGCAGTGAGACGAAAGCAACAAATAACCTATAAAGGAAAGCCAATCAGACTAACTGCTGATTTCTCATCTGAAATGCTACAAGCCAGAAGGGACTGGGTCCCTATCCTTAATCTACTAAAACAGAATAATGCCCAACCCAGAATTCTTTATCTGGCAAAATTAAGCTTCATCTATGAGGAAGTAATAAAATCCTTCCCAGACAAGCAATCACTGATGGATTTTGCAAAGACCAGACCAGCCCTACAGGAAGCTGTCAGTCCTGCATTACACACTGAACAGCATAATAGACACTCCTCAAAATAAAATCATTCAACAGTTAAAGCCTAGAACGTGGACTTCATGATGGCTCAAGGAGCAAAACAAAACAACAGGATTTCACCCAACAATATGAATGGAAATCTACCACAAATCTCAATCCTCTCAATACATGTGAATGGCCTGAACTGTCCTCTGAAAAGACACAGGCTGGCAGAGTGGATAAAAATCCACAAGCCTAGCATCTGCTGTCTACAGGAAA
>RJWJ010041902.1:0-13291 GCA_004363605.1 Indri indri | reverse complement strand
AACGCTGGAAGGAAACCCATTCACCATCCTGAGGAAGGAAGAATTATCATTCACAAGGATTCTATGACTGCCAATGTGAAGGCAGGGTCTCTTCAAAGGATCAAAAATTCAGAGGTTGCAAACTGGCATCCTTTGGGCAACTGAACATTTAACATGACTTGACAGAATTTTAAAAATTACTAAGTTTCCAGCCTCTCTTGACAAAATCAGGAGCTATGGCAACCATGAGCCATCCCATTAGTGAATGGCAACAAATGACTGGAGCTGGGTTGCTGCCTCCCCTTTTCCAGTTTGCCACACTCCTTTCTACTTCCTAATGTTTCGCAGCTAGACTGCTTCACTTATTTATAGGACCTGATTGACCTCTCTAAGCTTTTGGGTTTATAACCTTAGAAATCATCAACCCAATGATAATAGAGCTAACATTTCACTGGGTTCCTGGCCAGCCACTTTACAGAGATTGTCTCAGTTACTTCTTACAATATCCTTTCAGGGCAGGTATTATTATTATCCCTATCTGATTGCTGAGGATCACACTGGCCCAAGTCACACAGTCTGCATGACCGAGGTCCACCAACCCCCAACCTCTCTCTTTTTTTTAGACGGGGTCTTGCTATATCACTCAGGCTGGTCTTGAACTGGCCTCAAGTGATCCTACCACCTCAGCCTCCTGAGTAGCTGGGACTCAGGCTACAGCCACTGTGCCCAGCTCCCAAGCTCTCTATATGTGCTAAGTTGCCTCTGGTTATAATTTTGTTTATTTCACTTAATAAACACTAATAGCACATTGACTAAATTAAGAGGTTTACAAATACTAGCTTATTTATCCAAATAATCCTATAAGAATTAAGCTGATTTATAAGAAATTACCATTTTTGCAAGTCAAATTTATAAATATTGGCAATTGTATATGGTTCCACTTAATTCTTATTATCCCCACTTTATAAAAGAGGAAGCAGGCACCAAAAAATAAGGTATCTTGCCCAGAGCAATGCCAAGACTCAAACCCTGCCGTCTAATTCGAGAGTCTTGTTTCAGACCAGTACACTCAGCTTCTTCTCATCACAAAAGGGAACTTTTCACATTGTAGCAGCCTCAGTTTACCAAACAACTAAAGCTCTGGATGGCTGTTTCTGCTGGAGGCTCCTGCCTAGTCCTCAGGCAAGGGAGATATTTGTGTCCCCCAGGATGACCCCTACCTGCATAGGTCCATGCATGAGGCTTTCCCAATGCTGAGGGGAGATGTACTTCTCCAGGAACTGTTCCCGTAGGACTCCGCGCATGGTGCACTCCAGGGTCCGGGCCCCTTCATGAAGATCTTGCTCTGACTCCTTCATCTGTGTCACAATCTGCCAAGAATAGAGGGGAAGAAATGATGAGGAAATATCATTATCCCCCAAACTCAGACCCTGCCTTGTGGGAAAACAAAGCTAAGACAGGAACGGCAAGAAGGGAGAATAAATAAATAGATCAGTCAACAAAGCAATTTCCTAAGGCACATTATTGTGGTCTTGAAACCAAAGGATTAGTATCCAAAATGTCTAAAAAGACTCCTACCAATCAGTAAGAAAAGGAAACAATACAGGTTGAGCTTCCCTTATCCAAAATGTTTGAGACCAGAAATGTTTCAGATTTTGGATTTTTTTTGATTTTGGAATATTTGCATTTACACTTGCTGGGTGAGCCTTCCAAGTCTGAAAATCCAAAATCTGAAATGCTCCCAATAAGCCTTTCTTTTGAACACCATGCTGGTGCTCAAAAAAGTTTTCGGTTTTAGAGCATTTTGGATTTTGGATGCTCAACACGTACAACAGAAAAACAGGCCAAGGATACTGTGGCAGAGACTTCAAGCCTCACAGTATCTGTTCTCTTTTTTTAAAATAGGGGTCTTGCGCTGTTGTGCAGGTTGGAGTGTAGTTGCATAATCATAGCTCACTGCAGCCTCAGACTCCTGGGCTCAAGAGAGCCTCCCTCCTCAGCCTCCTGAATAGCAGGAATTACAGACATGCACTACCATGCCTGGTTTCTCTCTTTTCCTTAGTAATTAGAACTCAGATTTTTGGTTGGTCGTATTTCCCTGACAATGGACTGTAAGTAGAAGTGCTGTGGGTGGTTCCGGGGAAGGAGCCTTAAGGTCCTGGCAGGGGTGGGGAGGGGCAGTGTGCCCTTCTTTGTCTTTTCTCCAGCTTGGATTGTTGGGGCAAAGGTCATGCCAAGAGATCAGCAGAATGGAATGCTGAAAGGAACCTGCATCCTTCAGAGGTTTGAGGAGCCTCCATATCTACACTGGGCTGCCTACCCAGAAAGCCACTGCTATCTTGTTTAGGTCCCCTTGAGATATTCCAGAGCTGGGACTCACACTCATGTAGGCCCTTCGGAGGTGCATGGGGAGGTTGCGGCGGAACTCTCGCTTGTTCCTCAGCTCCCTCAGGGTGAACTGCTTCAGGACCTCGCTGTTGCTCCTTCCACCCACCCGCACGATGCTGGGCTTCTGACACTTGTAGATGCCTGCGGAGTAAAGTGGAGTATGATAGGGTTGAGAGGAGCTATGCTGGGTTCTCTCAGGTGAAAGCTATGTGTGTTTGGGATCTTGTCTCAGCTGGTCCCTTAGGGAACAAACTTGTGCTTACAGGAAATGTATCCCATTAATGAGCGAGAAGGCCCCAGAGAAGATGTGACCTGCAGAGGTAAAGCACAGTGCTTAAGAGCACTGGCTTTGGAATCAGACAATAGGGGACCCAAATCTTGGCTCTACCACTTACTGCTGTGTAACCTGGGGCAAGTTACTTGAGTCTTAGTTTCTTTGTGATTTGGAGATGGCAATATCTTCCTTATAGGGCTACAGTCTGGATAAAGGAAGGAATATCTTTATATCTCCTACCTAGGGCCCTGCACAAAGCAACCACTCAGTAAATGTTAATCATTATTCACTCAGCAGATATACCAATTGCTTATATGTTCCAGGCATGTGCCAAGTGCTGAAGATATAGCAGTAAAAACACAGACTCAGTTCCTGATTTGTTCCCAAGTCTTACAGTCTAGCAGAGAAAATACTCATTAAATGACTTATTACAACAGTGATAAGTGTAGTTAAGTACTGTAAGTACATGATGCCATCAGTGGATAGCAGGGGACCTTACCTAATCTGGGTGGGGTGGGGTGGGGATCTGTTTTTGAGGATCTAATATTTAAACTGAGACTCTAAGAATAAAGAAGATTTATCTAAGTGAACGGGGGTGTAGAAGAATGGAAAATAATTATCTTAAGCAAAAGGAAAAGCACGCATTTATTTATTCATTAATACAATTAGTATTTGAGTGCCTAGTATGTGCCAGGATCTGTGAATGCAGCAAGAAAACGACAAGCCCTTATGGTGTTTATCATCTAGAGTAGAGACACATAAAACAGACTACAAAAAAAGAAAAACTGCAAAAGGAGACTTAACTTTGTTTGCGGAAATAGAGAAAGTCCACCTGAAGAAGAGAGATTTAAGGTGAGACTGTAAGAATGAGTTGGAGCCAGCCAGGCTAGATGAGCTCAAGATGAAGAGAGAGGGAGACGGAAACAAGTAGATTCCGGGCAGGGAACAGCATGAGCCAAGAGAGAAGCTAGAGGAATTCAAGGATTGAAGATAATCAGTGCCGCTGGAGTTAGGGAGAATAAAGTAAGAAGCAGGAGACGTAGTTCAGAGTCTGGCTGGAACAGATCACACACAGCCCTGTAGGTCATGGTAAGGATGTGGACTTTATTCAAAGACCAGTAAGTAGAAAGTTACTAAAGTTGCCAATGGTTCAACTATAAACATCTTGCTAGAGAACAATTTTGCCTACAGACATTACCTTCCAGAAACTGGTCCAAAGCATGATTCGTATAACACACAACCAAGATGGGGAACTTCTGGAGGCTAATTTGCCACACGGACTCATTGGTTAGGAGGGCCTGAACAATTTTTAGACCCACATAGGTTTTGCCTAGAACATAAGAAAAAAGGAGTTAAAAAATTTAGAAACTTTCTAAAAGGAGTAATTAATTACTTAGAGCAAAGTATTTTTTTAAAAAAATGTTAAAGGCAATAATACATTGAGATGGTTTAAAATACAAGAAACACAAATGGGCATACTGTGAAAAGTACCCCTTATACATCTGTCCCCTAGTCACCCAGTTCCTCTGGCTAGAAGCAACTCATGATACCAGTTTCTTGTATAACTTCCCAGAGAGAGTCTTTCTATGCATATATAAACAAATACAAATATATATTCTTTTTCTAGCCTTCCCCTTTTCTTTTTGAGATACAAATAGTAGCAGCCTATTCTCCCTGTTTTACATCTTGCTTTGCTTTTTTCACTTAATGTATCTCGGAGGTAGTTCTCTATCTGTACATGAAAGAAAATCCTCTCTCTCTCATTTTTTTTTTTTTTTTTTACAGCTGTAAGGTAATTTTTAGTCACTTCCCTACTGATCTACTGATGAAATATGTATGACATACATGTTTTTTCCAATCTTATGCGGCAAATTCTTTAGAAATGCTTTTCATATACCATGGTGGACTTGCCTTTGTGATGGGAGGGGAAATCTCTTAGAAATCAACATTGGAGTTAGAGTTATCAGCTCATTAGTAACTGGCCATTAATTAATTAATTAGGCTACAAACTGCTAAATGCTAACATTATGTCAGGCTGAGTATGGTAACCACTGTCCTCAAAAAACTCAAAGTTGAGTGAGGGAGTGATACAAGAAAATCAGATTTCAGTACTAACATGGTAAGTAATAATTTCTTCCTTCTTTTTTTTTTTTTCTTCAAGTAATATTTATTCAGTGCCTACCAGGTGTCAGACACCAGGATAGGTGCAAGAGATACAACAGACGTGGTTCTTTATCCTCCCCTCCTGGACCTTACAGACTTGGAGAGGAGAAAGATAATTAATCCAACAAATATAAAATCATAAATGTGAAAAATGAGAAATACATGGACCAAGAAAACATACAACTATGATTCTGGCCTAGTCAATGGGAGAGACTTCCCAGGAGAAGTGACAATAAGCAAGAGTGGGCAAGAGGGAATGGAGGGGACTGGTTGGGAGACTCCTGCTGTCTTCCAGGAGAGTGAAGACCAAGGCCTGGCTCCAGCAATGGAGAGCAGATAAACGGCAGACTGGGGAGAAGATTCAGAGGTAAAACTGATTGGAACCGGGTACTAATCTGGCAGGGGTGGGGAGTGGGGAGTGAGCAGAAAAGGATGACTCCTAGGTTTCTAGTTTGGAGGACTGGATGAGATAAGGATCTCAGTAGGAAAGAGAAATCTTTTTAATTCAATATTTACTCTACTCCCTCCCCCTGCTTCCTTTCCCTTACAGTAGGGACTGCTTGGAATTTCCACCGCAAAATGATCCCCTTTACTACTTTCTCCCATACTCACAGGTGGGCATGTGCATCTTACAATACTATGAAACGATTACTAAACTTGCAACTAAAGAGTCCTAATTCAAGTGATAACATTATGGGAAATTATTTGCAATATGCGTATCTGAATATACAAAAAACTCCTACAAATCAACAACAAGAAGCAATTCACCAGAAATACAGGCAAAGAATATCATAGGAGCAGAAATATAAATAGCTACTAAACACAAGAAAGGATGTTTAATCTCATTTTTAATTGCACAAATACAAAGTAACCACTGTGATACACACTACCAGGGGACAATTTGGCAATATCTATTAAAATTACAAATGTACATGTCCTTGACCCAATTAGGAATTTCTCTCCTGGATGTATTCTGTTTGTGTGTGAAATGACTCACACACAAAAGGCTATTCACTAAACTACTGCTTGTAACAGTAAATATTTCTACAGAGAATTGGTTAAATAGACTTGATCTATCCATACAATGGAATATTATGCAGTCACAAACAAGAGTAAAACAATGTATGTACTAATATGAAAGGATCTCCAAGATATTTTATAAGGGAGCAAAGCAATGTGCAGAATAGTGTTTAGAGCATAGCGGGTTTAAAGAAAGTGGAAGTAATAAAGATAAGTATACATTTGCTTGAATATTCATAGCATATCTCTGGAGGGATACACAGGAATATGATAACATTGTTTGCTTTAGGGAAGGGAACTGACTAGGACGGTGGGAGGAGGGAGATAAGGACCTTGTAAAAAAAAAACAAACAACGAAACATTATTTATTTATTTATTTTAAAAAAAGGTTTTTTGGGGGAGGGTCTTCTAGTGAGGACTAGAAAACCTGCTAGACAAATTCTAAAAGAGCTGTAACACTATTTATAAAACATAAAATTAATAATGAACCAAAAATTTTAACCTCTCAGATCAGCAAAAACTAAAAAGACTAATACCATACAATAATGCTGGAAAGAATGTAAGGAAATGGGAACACTAATTCATTCTTGGTGGGAGTATAAACTAGTACATTCCCCTCACTCCCTTTAAAGCCCTCAAAACATCACTTTAAATCATGCATATTTTTCCATCATATGGGTGTTTCTTATCAGAAAGAACTTTTCTATTCCGTTAAAGTTTTTTTTCTTTTTTTATAGAGACGGGGTCTCACTGTGTTGCCCAGGCTGGAATGCAATACATGATCATAGTGTACTACAGCCTTGAACTCCAGGGCTCAAGCAACCCTCCTGCCTCAGCCTCCCGAGTAGCTGGGCAGGTGTGTGCACCATGCCCAGCTATGTTACACAAAGTTTTTTTTCTTTTTTTTTTTTTGAGACAGGGTCTCACTCTACTGCTTGGGCTAGAGTACAGTGGTGTCGTCACAGCTCACTACAACCTCAACTCCCGGGCTCAAGCAATCCTCCTGCCTCAGTCTCCCTAGTAGTAGCTGGGACTACAGGTGTGTACCACCATACCTGGCTAATTTTAAAAATTTATTTGTGGGAATGGGGTCTTACTACGTTGCTCAGGCTGGCCTCAAACTTGTGGGCTTCAAGCAATCCTCCTGCCTCAGCCTTCCAAAGTACTAGAATTACAGGCCACCTAACTCAGCCTAGTAACAATAAAATGGTTTTAATAATGGTTTCTACTGTCTACTTCACAGGGTTGTTGTGAGGATGCAGTGAGTTAACATATATAAAGCATGTAAACAGTGCTTAGCACATATTGCTATTATATATTTGATACTATTTAATTGAAAATAATATGAAATTCAACAAATTAATGTATCCTTTGGTGAACCACAGATAATGCATCATCTCCCTAAATTTGACCTCTAGCAGTCTTTTCTAATCTTGTGATTTTGGTTTATTACTATGCATGCCAATGAGTCCCCACTGGAAAATTACTATAAGCAGCTACTCTATAAACAACTTTTATGTCCATTTCAGGAGAATGTTTCTAAATGAGACATTCTAGAAACCTCAGGTCAAACCTTTGCCTATCTTATAGGGCAGATGTCATGTGCTCTGAAAAATTTTCTGTCTTACCTGTTCCGGGAGGTCCTTGAATAATTGCCAGTTCCCTTGTGAGAGCAAACTGCAAGGCTTCCATCTGGGAGTCATCCAGCTTCAGGGCTTCTTTTGAGGGCCACTGGCTAGGGTCTAAGACATTAATCCTGGGATGTCTCAGGCCCTCAGGATTCCTCAGAGATTCCCCAGTGGCGGAGGGATTCTCTATTAATGGGGTAAAATCATATCTGCCCCCTAATAGCAAATACCTTGGCTCCTCCACATGAGAGTCACATTCTACAATGTTCCTCTGGAAGGGGATGTCTTCTTCCTGGATCTCCTGGAGTCCTTCCAGGACATGCCTGTAGGCCTCAAAGTATGCGGTTGTCTCCACCATGAGGAAAGAGTCAGAAGGCTGGACCTCTGTTAGCAGCTGTTGGCTCTGTTCATTGAAGCAGAGCTGGACAATTCCTCGACAGAGATCTTCCTGCTCCCGGTTAGACACAGTGGCAAAAAGAAATGTCTCAAAGTTGTCCTTGGACATGCACACCAAGGACCCATACAGCAATCGCTTGGAATTCTGCCAGCGAACAAACTTCAGTGGTTTTGTGTCAAACTGCACCTTGTATACAATGCCTGATGATGAACACAAGGGGGTGATAATCCTGGTATCAAAGTAGATTCGGATGTCATCAAACTTTCTCTTCCTCAGGCACTGGTCTTCGAAGCTTTGCAGAAGTTCCAAAATGCCTTCCCGTAGAGGTCTGACAAAATCTTCTCGCAGGAGTCGGAAGTGGGTATCCAAATAGATAGCAGTGCTGTCATATTTTCCAGAAATGATGTTGGGGCGAAGGAAGGGCCTCTCATCCAAGTGCACTTCATTGTAGGTAGGGTAAATGGGCATGGTTCGGTAGCTCTCAACATGGTCTTCTGCCTCAGGCTGCACTAGGGTATAGGTATCCACTCTCAAAGTGCCCTCTCGCCTCTTTTCCTGTAGATGTTCAATGATAGTCTGCACCTTTTCCAGGTTCTTCTCTGTCTCCTCGTCTATGTCAACACCAGAGGCTCTCAAAGCATTAAGAGAAGCTGGCAGGAGAGAAATGAGCATAGAAGTTTCCTGCACAGAGCTGGCAGGGAAGACACTTACAAGGTCCTGGAGGAGAGAGATGATGTTGCTTATGTGTTCTGGATACTGGTTTCGAATGTCAAGGGTGGGTTCAGTGATCATCCCTACTACATAAGCAGGCAGGCAGACTTTGAGGAATTTGGAGTTCTTCAATATGCCCAGTACATGGAGAATGCTCTGGCGGTCCATTTTGGAACTGCAAGCCTTCCGAAGAACCTGGCAGATGAGTTCAAGGAAGTTGGGTTTCATGGAAGAATGAGACAGGAGCTCTTTCAGCCCTAAACTTGTGGCAAGTGTGATGACCACCTCAGAGGGGTCTTTCTCCAGAAGACTTTCTAGAAACTTGTAGCCCAGTTTCTTCACCTGCTGTGACTGTTCTGCAGGCTTCTGGAGAGGGGTCCGCCATTGCTGAAAGTTTTCATTGGACCATGGTGGTCTGTGGTTCCTGTCCTCTTGGTTGCCATTTCTCCGCCTGGTATCATTCTCCCAATCATGTCTTTGGCCTCTAGCTTCGTCATTGGGATGTCCCTCCTGGTTCCTCCTTCCCTGATGTGGGTTCCTGCCCATGGCCCTAAATCTTTCTTCTCTTTGCCGGTAAGGAACAGGATGGTTGTTGGTCCTAGGATGCCTTCCGGGACGGTTGGCTCCTCCTCTGAGAGCATTGGCTGGTGGATTATTGGCCTGATTTCTAGCTCTTGGTGGTAATTCTCCATCCACAGGCCCTAAACACAAATGGAATACTGGGTAAGTACAGGAGTCAAAGGGCAAGGAAACCCTGTTGGACAGCAATGAACATGTTCTAATTTTCCAAAACAACTAAGGAACTCAGGTTTTATTTGGAGAAAAATTCCTACCAAGTTGTATAATAAATGAAAGATAATTATTGTTGCTGTATAGATTATGAAAACACTTTTTCCAAAGGATGCAAAAGAGAAAAGGAATAAACATTTATTCAGTGCCTAATACATGTTAGAGAATAAATACATATAGTATTTCATTTAATCCTCACAATCTTGGACTCAAGTATCAGAGGGTTGAAAAGATTAGCTCTTTGCTTGTAATCTCTTGCCAATACCAAACAATAGTCAGAACATTCCAGGGCCAAACAGACCTGGTTCAAATCTTGGCTTGGTCACTTCCTCACTATATAACCTTGGCCACATTGTATAATTTCTCTAAGTTTCAGTTTCTGGGTTTTTGTAAAGATGAAATGTTTACAAAATGCTTAGTATAGTACCTGACACATATAAAGTTCTCAGCAAATGTTAGTTATCAATAGTAGCAGTAATAATAATTTTTTATTGGGAATACCCTATTGATTCTAAACAGTTCTGATACTAAACAATTATGACAGGCAACAGAGACATCAAGTGGAATAAAATTACGAAGGGAAATACTACCTAAACTTTGCCCAGTATCAGCAAATGCAGTCTGAATCAGAAAGAGAAAGGTAAGGCTTCCTTTCCCAAGATGTTTTTGAGATAATTAATAGACTGTGAAGGAAATTGGAAAATGAAACTCAAGTTTCGTTTCAGGAAACTGAGAAATGAAACTCAAGCTTTCCTCCTTTCTGGAGCATGAGTTCATCCAGATAGTGCTTATCAATTACCAACCCTCAAACAGGAAGTGGGTGTGGGAGGTGGGTGGTGAGGAGAACACACCCAGCACACACAGGAAAGCTAACATCACTCTGTGGATGAAGCCAAACTCATCTTCCCTGATCTGCCACACATTTCATAAATGGCTTTGCCCAACGTACCTGAAGTTCAGTTTTTCACTTTCCTTTTCGCTAAAACTGATTCTGCTGACTCAACTTAGAAAGATGTGGAGATTTTCAAAACAAATAAGACTGTATACAATGATTTGATGATTTAAAATGTTACGAAAGCTTCACATGCACATTATATTTGAGATGATCATAGCCATTTCATGACATCGGATGCTAAATCCATTTGTGTACATTTTTCTTTGTTTTGTACTTTGTACAGAAATTTTAATGTGACAACATAAAGGAATTATTTGGTAAACTATAAATGCTGTACAACTGAACTCTAAATTTTTATAACTGTTACTTTCATATTTACTTTTCAAACTCCTAAAATATCAGAAGTCCTACTTTTAATATTTTGATCTGATTAGAAGACTCTACATTTTAAAAGAATGGAAAATCATGGACTGTATTGTTTCCCATTCTTTCAACATTCACACAGCTCATAAAATAAAATCTCACAGTTCTTCCTCATTTGTTCCATAGCTAAAACTCAGAAGACACGTTGCAAACTTAAGGAAAAGCGGGAAACCATTTGGTTGTTTTCTTTTAGCAAGTTCTGAGCGAACAGAACAATTCCTTTAGTCAAGTGATGCTCCTGGAACTAACTTTGCTTTCATGCCTAGGACTCAAGACCTGCACTTTCCAGTAGCCACTAGCCACATGTGGCTATTGAGCATGTGAAATGTGGGTAGTCTGAATTAAGATGTGTAAAACACACATGGGATTTTTGAAGACTAACACCAAAAAAAATTAAATAACCCAATAAAAATTTTTATGTTGATAATATCTTAAAATGATAATACTTGAGTATTTGGGGGGAAATAATATTATTAAAATTATTAAAATATTATAATGAAATAAATTCAATTATTATAATAAAATGATAATATTTTGGTTATACTGTGTTAAATAAGACATTATCAAAGTGTTAAATTTTATTAAATTAGTAGTAAATTAAAAAATGACATGTTTCTTTTTATTTTTATTTCTTTTTGAGAATCTGGGTGCAGATGGGTAGAGGCCGAAAAAGGCGTCTACCTCTTTTTACTTTTTAAAATGGTGTTACTAGAAAATAAAAAAATTATGTTTTTGGTTTATATTATGTTTCTACTGGACAGTGCTGTTCTACACCAAGACTTATTTCCATTTCTGAAACCCTATCACTATTTTTGCTAAAGTGACTACACCCATTCATCAGCTCTCGTAGGGAAAGTGGAGGGCGTCTGTCTTTCAGAGTCATTCATACTATAGCTAAGGAATTCTCTACTTGAGACAGGCAGGCAATCTGAGGTGGGCCTGCTCATTCATACAGAACCTAATTTTCTTCTCATATTACTAGAATTTCCTTCTCATTAGGTAGGAAACCTTGCTTACCTCGGTGATTGGTATGGGAATTCCTGGGTCTGGCCTCCAGATGAGGTCTTCTTTCCTCCATGTCTGAGTCACCTGAATTTCTCCGTGTTCACGTTACTTTCAGTTATCTGGAAAATCACACAGGGTCAGAGTTACCAGTGCCCTTGAAACACAGCACCTAGCAGCAAAAACCCAAACACCATCAAGGCAGTCCTTTCTGCCTCTGTTAACAATTCAACAATCTGTTAACTAAGAGTTAATGCAGATTTTAATCAACGAATGCCCAATTGTGACACAAAACATTAAATTCACAATTTGGGGTGATTTTCCTCAAGGGTGAAATTCCCCTTCCTTTTACCCTTGCACTTTCCTGGGGTAGAGGGAATGTCGCCAAATCCCATTCAAAACTACTGTTTGGTTTATGCCTTTAGCCAAGGTACTTAATTGGTTGCTAGGTTTCATTTTCCTCTCTTATAAAGCAAATATTGTTGTCAGGGCGAAAAGGAGTACATTTTTGTTAATCCCAAACCATGTACTCACCACCCTATCTGGCATTTTATATTACATAGTACTCTATAGCTTGCAGTATTCTATAGTTTATACATAATTACTATCACTTATCCTACTCTTTGGAACGGAGCCAAATGATTAAGCCCTCCACTCTACTGAATCAAGAGAAAGAAATTACATGTTTCAATAACCAGGAGGCTTGGCATCTGCGAGGTGCTGTTTCCTCCGGACCAGCTAAAAATCAGCAATTCTTTCTTTCTCCTCTTTCTTCTATCTTGATGGTTTTTGACACTGGTCCTATAATAGGAAGAGGAAGCCCCTTTAAGGGAACTTCTCAATCCAACTCATAAACATCATGTGGGTTAGGGCTAGAGAAAGAGTAGGTGACTCAGAGTCCTCAGCAAAGGGATTTTTTAAACTGTCCTCACTGAGTTTTAAAATATTCATACTTGGAAACTGTGACTAGATTTGGCATTATATGAGGGGTAGCTTTTATCCTCATCAGAAAAAGGAGTCCCTTTTCTTCCCTCTGGGAAGATTTCTGGTGAGTCTCTTCCTTCATCTTATCAAACCCAGCTCTCATGGCCCAGGTTCAATATTTAGAGTTTGGGGTTTTAAAAAATTCTCGGAGGATAAAATTCCTTCTTCCTCTTGTTGAAAGATACTAAAATAGAAACCTAGAAATTTCCTGGGACAAAAGAAATGGAAGAAAAGAAAAAAGAAAGAAAAAAGGAAAGGAAAGGAAGGGAGGAGTAGATAGAACAGGAAATGCTGTGATAAAAACAGACTAAAGTGATTTTTTGGGGGGAATCACGGCCTAAAGGGCAGGAAGAAGAAAATCAGTGACGGTCAAGCTGGCACAGGAGTCGGAATTAGAGGAGAATGGTAATTACCAGGGTAGCAGGACAGAGGTGGAGGCAAGAGGTCAGAAGAGCTGGGTTTCGGAGCGAAGTCTCCAGGATCCTGGAGGAGGCCGGGGCGCCCCGGAGCCCACCCGTTCCTGATTGAAGCATTACGGGGTCAAGGGAGGGCCAGGCTGTTGTGGCGCCTTGTGAAGGAAGGCGCCATCCCCAGGCTGCGGCGGGGACATGGGGGAGAGCTGGAGAGGTACGGGGGCC
>RJWJ010041901.1:0-13293 GCA_004363605.1 Indri indri | reverse complement strand
TCCTGAGCTCAGGAGTTCGAGACCAGCCTGAGCAAGAGCGAGACCCCGTCTCTACCAAAAATAGAAAGAAATTAATTGGACAGCTAAAAATGTATATAGAAAAAATTAGCCGGGCATGGTGGCGCATGCTTGTAGTCCCAGCTACTCGGGAGGCTGAGACAGTAGGATTGCTCGAGCCCAGGAGTTTGAGGTTGCTGTGAGCTAGGCTGACGCCACGGCACTCACCCCAGGCAAGAGAGTGAGACTCTGACTCAAAAAAAAAAAAAAAAAAAAAAGAGAGCCCTCACCAGATACTAAATCTGCTGGCGCCTCGATCTTGGACTTTCCAGTCTTCAGAATCATGAGAAATAAATGTTTAAGCTACCCAGTCTGTGGTGTTTTTGTTACAGCAGCCCAAACGAACTAAGGCACTAGGTCTCACGCCTTCCTCTCAGCTTCAGGGAGAAACTGCTCTTTCCAAATCTACTTGACATGTGACCAAAGAATGGCCCTGAACCCTGTCTGTATCCTCCCAGCTGAGCCTGGTCTCACAGCTAGTGTTTCCCACTATCCACCAGAGCCCCAGACAGCATCTGGACATGACTGAATGTTCTCTATAAACCCCAAGCTCATTCACCACTCTGCCTCCAGTTTCTCCACTGAGAGACTTTCCAAAACCTGGCACTGTGGGAATTCACCTGCACGACACAGTTATCTGTGGGTCTCTTGTCAGGCAGTGTTAACACCAGCTAGCCTTTCTAGAAATATCTCTCTCAGAATACCAGACTGTGGTGATATGCACCAAAAGGGAATTTGCTAGATATATAAGTTTGAGATACTGGGTGTTATGGACTGAATGTTGGTGACCCCTCCCCCCACTACACACTCATCCATATGTTGAAGTCCTAATCTCCAGTGTGACTATATTTGGAGATGGGGTCTCTAAGGAAGTAATTAAGGTTAAATGAGGTCATCAAGGCATGACTCTAATCCAACAAGATTAACAGTGTGCTTATAAGAAGAGACACCAGAGTGCGTGCACGATCTCTCTCTCTCCCCCCTCTCTCTCACCACACACGTTTTGATTGAGGAAAGGTGATGTGAGGATGCAGTGACAAGAGAGCCCAACCCAAGAGGAGATCCCTCACCGGACACCATCCCTGGTCGACCTCGATGTTGGATTTCCAGACTCCAGGACTATGAGAAAATGAATTCTGCTGTCCAAGCCACCTGGTCTATTTTGCCATGGCGGCCTGCACACACTAATACACTGTGTTACACCAAATGGACAGGTTTCAACAGTCATTCGTTCATTCACTCGTTTGATCTGTAAATATTTGCTGAACTCCTACTGGAGTCCGGGGCTGGGCTGGGGACACTGTGGGGACAGCAGGCATTCTCTGCTCCTCTCCTACGCTAATGTGCTCTGTGTTCTCAAAGAGGGTAGGTGGGCCCCACTCTAATCTGACCACAGAACACTTTTGTTGAGGAGCAATAACATATCACAACAGATACTTTGAGAAACACTCAATAATGCTTTGGTCCAATGGGGAGATGGATTCTTTAGGTTGTGTTTTACCACAGCTATTATCTGATTCAGCAGAACTGGGCACTCGTGCTGGGCACAGAGTGCCAGGCTGAACACTGGGAAGGTTGAAAAGCAAAGAAAAGGTAGGGAGTTGGGAGAAAATAGTGTATTGGAGAGAGCAGGAGCCTCAGAATATGGTGGTCCTATATTCAAGACTTGGGTTGGCCACTACTGATTTGCGTGGCTTCTGGTTAGTTACCTGAACTCTCTGTGCTTTCGTTTCTTCCCATGTAAAATAAGAATAGTTTGAAACATTGTGAAGCCTTGACATAAAATAGATGCAAATTTCTTGGCACCCACAGCACCTGTCACAGGTGGTCACCATTATTGTTGGCTGTACAGACCGTGCCCTCCGTGGACAGAAATCAGAGGGCATTGCCCCTGCTCTGGCCCAGGAATCTGTGCAAATCCCACGAACCCCTCCCGACACCACTTCCCCATCCAGAAACCAGCTTCCTCCCAAGGAAGCCAGATTCAGCCGTCTCTGGGTGCCCCTCGGAACCATTCTCTCTTCCAAGTCCCATCTGCCTTGACCCGGGGAGCTGGAGCTGGGCCTGTGCTGTTTAATCCTCTATTTCTATTAATTCAGTGGTAACCATGCCCTTGCCGTAAAGTGGAGGTCTAATTATGAAGGCCTAATTCCACATTTCCCCAGCACGATGACAGCCGGCAGGTTCCTCTTTGATCTGCAAGAATTTTCCTACAGTTCAAGACGGTCTGCATTTGTGTTTCCACACTCTGATCAGTTTTATTATCTCCTGCAGAGCCAGGTAAGCCTGCTCAGGCTTGCATTTTAAGAGCACCTTGCCGGGCCCTTCTACCTATGCTTGCCTACCGGTCACCAGGTCGTCTGACCCCATGGCTGGCTTTGCTATTAAAGCTCTTTGCGTCTCCACATGAGGGGATGGAAAGGTCTGCACTGGCTGAGATGCAGGATGGAACACAGCCCG
The DNA here is from genome assembly GCA_004363605.1 of Indri indri. Lineage (NCBI taxonomy): Eukaryota > Metazoa > Chordata > Mammalia > Primates > Indriidae > Indri > Indri indri. Next base: position 10,776 of record RJWJ010041901.1, on the reverse strand, counting down.
TGGCAGTCAGGGTTTGACCTCCCACGCTGGTGTCACCCGCCATTTGTTTCTTTCTCTCCACTGTGTTCCCAAGGGGCATTGGAAGGTGCGCAGGATTTGGAGTGACAAGAAAGGGTTGTGACTCTATTTCTGCCACCATCTCCCTGTATGACAGTGGGTAAGTGACTGAGACCCTCCAAGTCTCCATTTCCTCTTTTACAAAGGAAGTTACAACAGGTATTTGAGGATTGCCCAATGCACCTGGTTGCAAGGGCTGCCACAGCAAAGCACCACAGACTGGGTGATTTAGACAACAGAAATTTGTTGTCTCGCAGTCCTGGAGGCTGGAAGTCCAAGATCAAGGTGTCAGCAGAGTTGGTTTCTTCTGAGGCCTCTCTCCTCGGCTTAGCCAGCTGCCTTCTTCCTGTGTCCTCACACGGTCCTTCTTCCATGAGGTTACGTGTGTCACTGTCTCCTTTTGTTATGAGGACACCAGTCATATTAGATTAGGACCCACCCTAATGACCCCATTTTAACTTAATTACCTCTTCAATGACTCTATCGCCAAATGCAGTCACAATCTGGGGTTCTGGAGGTCAGGACTTGAGCGTATGGATGTGCGGAAGGTGGCACAATTCAGCTCATAACACCCCATGTATGGATAACTCAGGGGAAGTGGTTACATCACATCACGTAAGGTGAGTTGTTGAAACCGAACGTGGTGACAGCCCAGTGCCTTCAGTCATTTAAAAGATGTTGTTGTTGACAATCATCCGCGAGTTTCACGCTGTGCGATGTGAGAGGAGGGTGGTCTTTTAAAGGACCCCCGTGAAGAGCATCTGCTGTTGGAGATAGGGTCTGAAGCGACATCGGGCTGCCTGAGCGTGAATCCCAGGACCGCCGCTCCCTGGAGGAATGAACTCAGGCAGGTTACGCAACTTCTCTGTTGGGCCCCAGCTTCCTGGTCTGAAAGGCAAGGACAATAGTCCCAGGACCGCAGTGATGACGAAATGAGATAACCACGCAAAGTACTCAACAGAAAGCGGGAAGCGTAAGAAGCTCAGGATTGCTGCGAGCTCTTGGTTATCACTTCCAGGTGACCCTGCGCAGGAAGGCGGTGGATGGGAAGGAAAGCAAGGCCAACGTGAGGTCTGTGAGGTTCCTCTCTGGGTTTGGGTTATTCGAACTCTCCCTGGCTTTTTCCGGGAGAAATACTTCCAGTTCCTTTAACCTTTCTTCACAGGTTTCCATCTCTTTGATCATTTCTGTGGCTCTTGCCCGGACACCCTCCAGCCTCTGCCCGCCCGTTCAGAAGTGGGTGACACAGACTCGACTCAGCAATCTAATAAGATCTGACTAACTTGGGACAGAGAGTGGGGATGACTTCGGGGCTGCGGCACGTCATGGGCCTTTTATGTGTGTGGAATCCGGGCAGCTTTGAAGGAGGCGAGGCGCTCTGTTGACTACGACCAGATGCCCCGGATTTTCCAGCACGAGCTTTTCAGAGAGGGTTCGGGTTTCAAATATTCTATCTGATTGTCCCCATAAACCAGTTAAATGTCCCAGAACTTCTAACTTTCCTGCTTCCACACTGCAGCCCCCAGAGTGCCTCTTACACTTGGACGTGACACCAGAATGTTCCCCTAGCCCGGCAGGGGACAGATGACATCCTGATGTGGTGAGGTCACACAACGGCAGCCCTAGAACGGAAAGGTTGTTCTGATTTCAGGGGTCCTTCCTTTTGCAAACCGGAAGTCGTACCTCATGTCAGGCCACTCCGTTAGGATTTCACATTCTGAAAACAGGGTCCTGAGGACGATTTCACTCCTTTGTCCTTAGCCTGGGGACTTTGACCTTCACCAGGTCTTTTTCTCCTAAACCCATGGCTGGCCCCCATCCTTAGCTCAGGGTTGTGCACCTAGTAGGGGCTCCTGTGGTCGTTGCTGACTGATTGGAAGCTGCTCCTGTCTTCATCCTTAACATATGGTGGCTGCTTCTAGCCCTAAATATATCACCTTATAATTGCACTGTTGGATTTCGTCCGGTTTTTGTAGGGCCGTGTTTCCAATTTGTCGCGGTTGTTTTGAATTTTATTCTCGGCTCTCTGAGAGTGAGCCACCCCACCAAATTTAGTATCGTGTGAAGATCTGATGAATACAAGCCCCATCCTTTTGTTTTTAAGTCATTAGTAATGACATGCCCGGCAACTCATCCCCAGAGGAGTGGCGTTCTTTCAAGTAAATGCCTCATCACAGATCGTGAAATAAAGTCATTTTTATTGGGGGTCCTAACATATACGTTCATTGTAGAACATTCACAAAGTGCAGATACGCGTAAGAAAGAAATTAAAATAATTCGGAATCCTACCATGCAAACCTAAGTGCTATCATTGGTGTGGATCCTTCTTGTTAAATATATGTACATTAATCAACACAGATTAAGTGGCGGCTTTGTACTATCACATGCTTATTTGTGGACTTGATGATATAGAATGACCTCAGAGCTAGTTTCAAACGATATTCCATGAATACTAGCTCCACGAGATGGTCCAAGAAAGCAAGGGTAGCGCTGTTAATTGCGTTGAGAAATACTTTTCACTCTACTGGCACCCAGGAAAGTCACAATGTACACAGACATAGGAAAGGCTCTGAGAAGACCTGCAGAAAAAAATCCTATGTAATTTTTTTCTAACTCAACATTCCCCAAACTCAATAATCCATAAGATCCCATTAATAGAAGCACCTGTGATATTCCTTTGAAAAACATTTGGATAAAATGCTGGTATAGATTATATCTAGACATCAGGAGGAAGAGTGTTAATAACTTTTAAAAGCACTTGACTTAAAGTGAGGAGACCAGGTCCCCTCCTTGGCTCTTAATGAGCTTATGACCTTGGATAAGTCTCTTTGCTCTGGGTCTTGGTTTAGCAAAATGGTTGAATTCCCCTTGTAGCCCCAACCTGCCGTGTGTTCCCTTTAAAGCGAAGATGAATTAAGATGAACCGAGTCTGGGATGACGTCGTTTGGTGCTTTCCTCCCGCCTTGCAGTAGTCACAGGCATCCTGCATTCAGCCTTTCCACGGCTAACTCTCTGGGTCCTTACGGCATCTTCGTGGTGGGTGATAGGCACTGAAGGGGTTAAAGCCACTTGCCCTACAGTGCATTACCAGATAGGTTAGGATTTGAACCCCAGAGCTCCTGCTCTCCCTCCTTAAGCTACACCACCCCTCTGTTGCCCCAGATGGCTGGTGACCAGTTCTAGTGTTTTCCCAGGAAAGGCCAAGCCTGCTGGTCATTGGCTAACAGGCTGGTTTACTTCCTCTTCTCATCCCTGGGGTCCCCCTTGTCCTCTGTGATGCCACTAAAGTAACAGTTCCACCCAATGTGCGCCAGCCTCTCAGGTGCGTTCCGCGGGTCCTGCTGGTTTGAAGAGACCTGGCTTCCAGGGTCTCCAGGTGCTGCTTTGATGGGGGCGGGAGCCTGTGAGACGTGCGGAGGCCGAGTTCACGCCAGCCTCTCCTGACTGCCCGGTCGCATTAATAAGAAATAGCTGAAACTCATTGAGTGCCTACAAGGTGCAGGCACTTTTTATGTGGACTCATTTAAATAGCCCCACAACCCTATGGAGTAGTCTATCTTCAATTACAGATGAGTGCATGGAAACAGAAAGGTTGCGTCGTTTGCCTAAAACCCCACAGTTAGTAAGAGTCAGGGCTAGGATGGAAACCGAGACCCAGCGCTTCCTCCAGCGGCTGTGCACCTAACTCCTCCGTAAGTACTGCCTCCCCCTTGCCTTCTGCGTCCTCCCCATGCTGAGCCTGCTCTAGGGGGAAGTTCCTCCCCCTCCAGCTCCCCTCCGCCGTGGAGACCTGTCCTCTCGCCATTCCCTCCACCCCCTCGTGCCTTCCTAGTCTTTGCCCCTCTCCCAGTCGTTGACATGCGCCCTCCTGCTTCCTCCCAGGAGGGTGGTGCCTGAGGCACCCCCAGAGCCTCCATGGGCGACCTGGGTATAGGGGAGGAAGGACTCTGTATTTGCTGTCTGCTGCGTGTCCCCGAACAGTGTGTAACGGAGACACCTACTGGCTGCTCTGAGCACAGGGCTGCCGAAGCCCTGCAACCGGGCTCCAGCCTTCATCCCTCGGAGGGCCTGGAGGATGGAGCCATTTGGTGGAGTTTTCTGTGGGCTCTTCTCCCCTCTTAGGCCAGGCTGGAAGGGCTGGGAGGACCTTTGTCTTCTTCCTCCTGTCCCACCCTGAGGTCAAAAGCAAGAGGGAAGGGGCAACTTTGATTGCAAAGTCTCAGCCCCTGCAGGAGGCTACTCACGGCTTGGCCAAGATGCCGGGAAGGCTGGAGGCAGAGCCCTTATTACAGCCAAATACACAAAGGGTGGCTTTTCTGTAATGCATATGCGGGGCAAGTGACAGCTTGGGGCAGGTGGAGTGGATGTGGAGTGTGTTATTCAGGAAGGACCACCCTCCTGGGCATGATGTCCCCTCTCCCTCCCTTTGATCAGGGTTAACAGCCCCTCGTCCGGGTCCCAGAACCACGTGATACAGAGAAATGCGGCCCATGGTTCTGGTTAATTGCCATAATTTGCAAGTTCAAATATTGAGCTATAAGGTGGATGGAGAGGAGAAGATAACCACTTCCTAGGAAATCACTAACCTAAATAAAAGACAGTGAAGGAGATCGTTCCTCGAATGTCCTGCCAAAGACTGGGCACCACCATGGCCAGCAACAGCCCTGTCACCCCCTTGCCCCTCAGAGAAGGATATGAGGGCTGGGGCGGACCATGCATTGCTGGTGGACAGCTGCTCCCAAGGCATGCTCAGCCTGTGCCCCTCTCTGCCCGAACAACTCCCGTTTGATTCGTTCTCCTGAATGGGGGCCTCATTCTCCAGTAAACCCATCAGCAAACATTAATGAAGACACAGTGGTGCCATGTGTTGGGTGTAGGTTTTGGGAAATGGTAGAAGCTTAAGTATGATCACCATCTCTCTCCAATGGGGAGGGAGACCCCTAACCTTAAAATACCCTGTCCAGTTATTCTAGTGAGTATATTCATATAAGGCACGTCCTTCACAAACGGGAAGAGCAGTATTTACAGACCCCAAGCATGTGGAAGTCCTTCACACGCTAGAAGAGTAAAGAGCTAAAGACACGAAAGCTAAGGCGCGATACAGTCTGTTAGGAGCAGTTTGATATCATGTCCTCAAAACAATTGGACGATTATTCCCAGTTAATTGGTGCAGACAGGTTCTGACAATGAGAAAGGTCACCATGGAATCTCTGAAGGCTTCTGGGAGGAGGAGGGATTTAAAAGGGGCTTCAGGGGTGAACAGGTTTTGACATGTAGAAATCAGGAGGGGAGAATGCCAAGTGAGGAGAGCTGTGCGAGGACTCATAGCTGTTTGGAAAAGGAAGTAAAACTCAAGGTGACAGGACTCTAAAATGTGGACTGTGGCCAGTTCACAATAGGCTTTGACGATCCGACTCAGAGTCTGGGCTTCCTTGGTGTTTTGAGGCAGCCATCGAAGGTTCTTAAACAGGAAGATTAGGGGGATAGGGTAATGCGTCTGGGAGGTCGCAGAAGGAAGAGACGAGAGTCAGGAAGAGGGATTAAGAAACCAGCGAAGCGGTTCTAGGGTGGCATAAACAGCAGGACAGCATGACCAGGTGACACAGAAATGCAGATGCCCAGGGCATGGGGCCCGGCCTGACCAGTCGTTATGGAGGCTTGTGGGGTCCTTCCTCCCTGCGGCTCTTCATGGGGCACAGTTTCAAGCATGGGACATATTTAAAGGGGGTGCCGTCAGACCTGAGCGTAGTCTTAGGGGGCTCAGGTGCAGCAGAAGTTTCCCCAGGGATGGGAGAGGGGCAGGGTCGGATAAGACAGAGGCAGACCCAGCAGACTGAGTCACGCTGAATGCAGGTGGGGGACAAGCTAACCCAGCGCTGTCCGGTAGAAATATAATTCAAGACATACATGTAATTTTAAGCCTTCTAGGGACCACATTTTAAAAAGTAAAAAGAGGCCAGGTGCAGTGGCTCACACCTACAATCCTAGCACTTTGGGAGGTGGAGGTGGGAGGATTGCTTGAGGCCAGGAGTCCAAGACCAGCTTGAGCAATATAGCAAGACCTTATCTCTGCAAAAAATAAAAAAATTAGCCGGGCATTGTGGCATGCACCTATTATAGTCCTGGCTACTCAGAAGGCTGAGGCAGGAGGATCACCTGAGCCCAGGAGTTTGAGATTGCTATGAGTGAGACCCCTGTCTCTAAAAAAAAAAAAAAAGAAAAAGTAAAAGTAAAAAGAAAGAAGTGAAATTAATGTTATAATATATTTTAATTAGTGCAACATGTCCAAAATATTATTATTTTAACGTATAATCAATGCTTAAAAATTATTATTGAGGTTTTTTTTTTTTTACTAACTTTGAAATCTAGTGTATATGTTATACCTAGAGTACATCTTAATTTGGACTAGACACACTTCGAGTGCTCACGAGTCACATGTGGCTAGTGGCTACTGTATTAGACGACACTGAGCTAACCACTAGAGTATTGCTTCTCAACCCCAGGGACATTTGACAATGTCTAAGGACAGTTTTAGTTGTCACAATTTGGGGTGAGGGGTGCTACAGGCAACTTGTGTATGAGGACCAGGGATGTGCTAAACCTCCTATGAATACAATGCATAGGACAGCCCCCCACAACAAGGAATGATCCAATCCCAAATGTCAGTGGAGACAAGTCAGAGCTCTATATAACGCTGGAGGAAGTGGGCACTCAATGCCATGTTGTCAGGGAGATGCCACTCGGGAACCCAGGCCTCGCCTCAGACAGGGCAGGTTTCCAGGCGCCAGTGTCAGGACTTCCTGGTGCTTTGTGATATAGCCTGCACTACACCCTGAGCCATTCAGATAAGCCAGATTGTGTTTGTAATGATTTCAGTCCTGCAATTACCTTCATTCCACCCCACCCAAACTTCAGCACTGCGATTGCCATACAGTGTAATTCCATGCAGGGCAACTGTTCAGTGGAGAATGATGTGAACAGCACCCCCCGCAGTTGTGCAGTACGTGACTTATGCAACTGTCCATGGCAGCTCCACTCCCAGAAGCCAGGGATGCCTCATCATCACAGCAGCCTTTTCTAGTTTTATTCTTGGCAATACCCACAATTAGGAGCCATAATGAGGTAGAGCAATTGATATCCATGCATGTACTAGAAAAAGGCTCTTGCTTTCAACTTGGGGCCATCACCAGGAATTGAAAATGTCACTGAATTTCTATCCAGGTTCTTTCTCCTAAGACAGGGTCCCTGGTCTTTTTATAAGAACAACCTTTCCTTCCTTTTCTCTTTCCTGTCCTTCCTACGAGTGTTTATTATGGTGCAAAATTGTGAGCCATAAGGGGGTTGGGCTAGGCCTCTGAGCAGATAAGGGCAGAAAGATCACTGCTGGTTGCACAGACATCTTTGCAGGAAACCAAGATAAACTTAGCGCTGTTTTCAACAGAACCAGCTCAGTTGGTGTTAACAGGTGATACAATTAAAAACAACCCGTCATCAAAAAATAAGGGCAACTCTGAGATAAGACAAAGCGTGTATATAGCATGGTGGTCACAAGCGCTCGCTCTGGAGCCAGGCTTCTTGGATTAGAAGTCAGGCTTCTCTACTTGTTAACTGTATTACAAGTTACCTAAGTGCTCTCTGCCTCAGTTTCCCTGTTTGTGAAATGCGATTCCTACCACAGAAGGTTATAGTGGGAATTTTAAAAAATTAATGTGCGTGAAGTGCTTAGAATCATGTTTGTCGTACAGTAAGTGTGCGATAAATGTTAGCGTGTAAGTTAAACAGGTGTTTGGGGTTTCTTTCCCCTCACTGCAGAACTTCTCAGAGCCTTGACAAGCTTACATGCACTGTGACCCTCCTTCTAAGTGGGGAGCAGGGTAAAATATGTATTATTTCCTGATCTTATCTTACCACTGTTTGGGACTGGGCCCTCTAGAAAGCAAAGCCTAAAGAAAAGATGGAAGTGCTGACACTCTGTTTGTAAACCCCAGGCAGTGCAGGTGAAGACAGGGCCGGGGAAGCGAGGAGAGGTGGGGCCAGCGCCACGGTGATGCCTTTGCTCGGCAGGTGCACTTGCTGGCCCCACAGGATTTCTCCAGAATGGCCACAAGGAAGAAACACACGCCAGAGGAGTCCCCCAAAGAGAGAAAGAGGGAGAATGTATGTGCCCAGCTCCCTCCCGTGTCCCGTTGGTCAAATTTCCCTCCACGAGGAGCTGGCCCCACCTGGTCATGTCATTCGGCCCCTCCGCAGCCACTCCAGGTCCCACGCCCAGAGGGGTGAGCTTCCCCTGAAGTCTGAAAGAGGCGGAGTGGCCCGGCAAGTCGGCACACCAGCCCCAGAGGGAGGAAGAGCAGGTTGCCAGGGCAATCTGAGAGGGCACACGGGTTCACGTCTAATACGACCACGGAGCCATTTGGAGGAAACATTCCCCTGGTAGACGCCCTGCCAAATATGCTGAGTGAGATCTACACGGGCAGGCTCAGAGAGCCACCGTCCTGGACCCTCAGCTTTAAGGAGCTTGCAGTTGGGGCAGAGGCGAGGGGAACAGAGGGCCAGCAAGCAGAAAATTGCTGCAGCATGGAAAAATGTCATGTGCTTGGGAGAAGCCGAGCTTTGGGGAGGTGAGGAAGCGACGTCTGATGTGGCGAGGTGGGAGGATCTGTAGGAGGCCGGCCCTCAAGGGATGCGGGAGTGAACGTGGAGTCGGGCAGTGGCGAGCCGCCGCCGTGGCAGGGGCCACGGTATTACTCTGCTGGCTTAGCATGAGTTTCCTAGGGCTGCCATAACACAGCACCTAGCGCAAACTGGCTGGCTTAAAACAAGAGAGATGTTTTCTTTCTCAGGTCTGGAGGTTAGAAGTCCAAAGTCAAGATATCTGCAGGGCCAGGCTTTCTCTGAAGGCTCCAAGGGAGGAGACCTGGCCTCATCCTCAGTTCTCGTGGTTGTGGTCAATGCTTGGCTTTCCTTGGCTGTGGCTGCATCATTCCAATCTCCGCCTCCATCTTACATGGCATCTTCTCCCATCCGCCCCCTCACCATGTCTCTGTGTCCGCTCTTATAAGGACACTCGTCATATTGGATCAAGGGCCAACCCTACTCCAGCATGACCTCATCTTAACTACTCGTATCTTCAATGACTATTTTGAAATGAAGTTCTTAATACATTCTGAGTTTCTGGGAAGGACATGAATTCGGGGAGACACTATTCAACCCAGTACATAACACGGTCAGCACAAGCAAAGGCCTGGAAAAAGGAGAAAACAGGACCATAAAAGAGGGTCAGAGTGGCTGGAGTGTCTCTTGAGGGCAGAAGCAGCAAAAATGGGACAAGAGAGGAAACGAGGGTGGTCCCCAAGAGCTCTGGGAGCCACTGGATTCTCCAGAGCAGGGGAGCGCTCTTGACACATGGTGCCTTAGAGACACCTCGGCCACCACATGGAGTACAGTTTGGAGGAGGCTGAGTTGGACAAACTCACCTAGGACAGCTGCAGGATAGATTTGAGATCTGAGTTAGGTCCTGACCAGGCATCAGATTGGCAGGGAAAGTGGCATAGATGTTCCAAGTGGGCATGAGGGTCCGGAGCCAGGAGTGGGTTGTATGTTGGCTCCACAAACACTTTCAACGTGGTTGTCATGGAGGCGCCGTGGTGGGGCAGGGACAATGAAAGATGGACTCAGAGATCCATGATGGGGTGTCTTTGTCTGAGCTCGGACCCACCCATGGTGGCGAGATGGCTCCATTGGCCTGTGCGGGGGGGCCAGTTGCCGCTGAAGGTGGACCTAGCAGGTACTGAGCCACAATCCCGCGGCTCCTGACTCTAGACATCCCTCCAGGTGCCCCAACATCTCATGGCAGCTTCTGGATCTTTCCTAGAGATGGGTTTTTTTTTTTTGAGAAAAAGCCACAGAGCACTGCTGCTCCCCGTCCCTGGTGAGAGGCTGAGTCCTCCAGTCCATCCTGCCCTCCACCCCTCCTGCTCTGGTGCTCCCTTAACACAGAGGTGGGGACGCAGAAGGAACCTCTCGGCTGGAAAATGCCGGGGTCAGGAACTCCGGGAAAGAATGTCAAATATGAGAGGGTTCTGCCGACACGATTTAAGATGTGGGTGGCTGGAAGCTGCAGGGGATTTTAGATTAAAAGAGTTTCCAAAGACACTTCTTCAAGGTCAGTGACGGAAGGGTCCAGGCACATCTTGTGCCTCCTGCCAAGAATTCCAGAGGCCAGGACCCTCTTCTGAGAGCCGCGGTTGGAGAATTTCCCATGGAGCCCCCTGATGGGAGGGCAAATTCCATCTTCACCCGTATTTTCCTCCTCTAGAATTCAAAGCGAGGGAGACCCGCGCTTGGGGTGGTGGAAAGCAGGCAGACGCTACAACCGGCAGACATGGATTTGAATTCCAGCTCCCCCCTTATGAACTGCGTGATCCTGGGCAACCGACTTAACCTCTCTGAGCCTGTTTCTTCACTTACGAAAGCAGATGTGAAGATGAACTGAGGCCTGTGCACAGAGTATGGCACAGAGGACAGATGCTCACGGTCGTTTCCCCTGTGGCCTCAGGGCCAGCGCATCCAGCAAAGCTGCCCTCTGCTGTGGTTCTGTCTCACTGACCACCTGTAGAGCCACTTCTTCAACACACGGCTAATGGGGCGGGATTATAGATTACGGACCTCACTACCGACGGGGACAGACCCGTCGGATTTCATTCCATCATTCATTCA
>RJWJ010041900.1:0-13216 GCA_004363605.1 Indri indri | reverse complement strand
GACACTTGGGGAATGGCAGGAGCAGACCCTGGGGGAGAGCGCTGGGCGAGCGGTGCCCGTAATGTCCGCGGAGGCGGCGCGCCCGCAGGGATGAGAGCGAGGAGAGGCTGGCGGCCCTGAGAAATTCTAGAGGAACGGAGTGGACGAGAGGGGCCTGCAACCAAGCCCGTGAGAGCCGGGAGCCCACACCGGGCAGCGGTGGCGCTGGTGGCGCTGGCGGCGCTGGTGGCGGGGTGGGAACTGAAGGCAAGGAGCCGGGCTGCGTGCGGAGAGGGGCGAAGCGGCCAGCGGCCCGGCTGCGAGCTCCCAGCGCTGATGCGAGGCGCTCGCCAGCCCTGGAGTCCCCTCCCCAACCCAGGAAAAGGGGGCGTCTGGGAGGCAGGTGACTCGTTTAGAGAGATGGTGGATTCCTCCCCAGGCCTGGGAAAACCAGTTTCCCGCGTAGGGTAGTAGTGGTGTTTTGGCTCTGAGAGGCTGCGTGGTCAGACTGACAGGTCAGCACCCTTCCCTGTAGCAGTTTTAAGTGCAGCGCCAATAATTTAGGCAGACTTCCTATATTTTTCTATTTCTGGAAAGGGACTTCACCTACACACACGTCTATGCAGCTTTCTCTGTATTATATCCTTGAATCTGTGAGCTAGCTAACGTCTCCCAGGAAGCACCCTTCTGTCTCAGCTCACCTTCACAGGGGCTGGAGACTGAGTAGGTACAAACCTACCTTGCCATTGTGATCCCAGGGGATTCGTTTCCTTGTCTTTGTTCTGATTACAGGTCACTTAAACATCACACTTTCTTTCTGGAAATGTTCCCAATTTAATTAAACATCTCTTTCTCCCAGTCTGGCAGCCTCCCCAACATTAATCAATAACATTTTATAGTAACATGTCTGAAAATGAAGTGTGTCCAGTAAAGAGTTTATTCTCTCTTTAAGCATAAAGACTTGCCCTAAAGCACGTTCTAAACAGCTGTCTGCGGCCGGCTGGCTCCTTCCCAGTTTTGAGCCTTCGTCCTTTCCTTAAAGGGAATCTTCTGGTTTGAGTGGGAGCACACATGTGGGCCCTGAAATTATTTTGAACAGCACCAACAAAGTTAGTCTCGAGCCAGGAAAAACAGAAGTATTAATAATACTGCCTGGGTCTCCCAATCCCTTACCTAACAGCCCCTCAGCGGAGTTGATTTCAGTTTCTTTCTGGGATGCTGAGGTAGGTGCTAGGGTGAGAGGGATAGCTGGGCTTTGAGATGGGACAAACATTTTGAAATACCCATTATCTCATAGTTCTGGCATGACAGTTGGCACAGCTTCCTGCCTGCAGAGTTCAGAGTTATTTCACTTTCGTAAGTGGCTTACTCAGTACCCTCCAGATCTCTGGCTAATAAGGTGAAGTAGGTTGTCTTAAGTTCGTTATCAAGTGAGGGGAAAATGATCCACTGGTTGTTTTATTTCTAAAACTTTAAATATTTTATTATAGAACTAACATTTTAAATGTCACTTTTAAAAACTGCTAATAATATTTTGGACTTTCTAATTATTATTGGTAATTATCGTCTAGATACTGTAATAGATTTGGTGGGCTCTTAAAATACCCATGTCCCAGATTTCTATCTGCTTATTAGGGTAATGAGAAATGTTGCAGATAAAGATGATGGTGAGGCCGGGCGCGGTGGCTCACGCCTGTAATCCTAGCACTCTGGGAGGCCGAGGCGGGCGGATAGTTTGAGCTCAGGAGTTCGAGACCAGCCTGAGCAAGAACGAGACCCTGTCTCTACCAAAAATAGAAAGAAATTAGCCAAACAACTAAAAAAATACATATATAAAAATTAGCTGGGCATGGTGGCGCATACCTGTAGTCAGTCCCAGCTACTTCGGAGGCTGAGGCAGGAGGATCGCTTGAGCCCAGGAATTGGAGGTTACTGTGAGCTAGGCTGACGCCACGGCACTCTGGCCCGGGCAAGAGAGTGAGACTCTGTCTCAAAAAAAAGATGATGGTGAATTTGGATGGAGGTTGTGTTAAGGGAGTTTAACAGTTGAAACAGGAGTATGCTGAAAATTTACTTCTAAAGACCAGGAGTATGGTGTTTGGTTCCATTCTTTAATTTTACGCATGTCTCGACACTGGTGAATTGATGCTCTGTCTTTAGTTATTTTCTGGAATGGCCATTCTTCGATCTTGAGAAACACAGGAGTCAACATTTGCTTAGATTATCCATCAGGGATCTAGTGTCAGCTATTGGAAGTTTGAAGTAATTGATTAATATGCTTATGAGCTTCAACAATTGTAGTAAGTTTTGTTAGAAAATTAAATTATTTTCTTTATACTGTATAAATTCAACACCAGAGGCAGATTTTCTGTGAAGCTAAAAAAGAAATCCTTACACTTCAGGTCCCCTCGCTGGTACCAGGCTCACCTCAGCAGCACTTTTGGTGGCTTGGGCCTGAGGGAGACAGGTGTGCCTCTGAGGACTATGATGATGGGAGATAAGATAATATCTCTCTCTCTCTCTCTCTTCGTCTCTCTCTCTCTCTGTATATGTATATATATATACACACACACACATACACACACATAAATCACTCTTTGTAAAATAATCCTCTCTAAGAACACATAAGACTACTGTTCAAATTTATAGGAAAGTTGAAACCATCTCTATTCTAAAGGGAAAATGTACCATTTTGCTCGGAGAGAAAGTTACAGAGTTTGTCTACATGATTTTAAGTAGTACTCGATTAACTAGAGTACTTAAGAAATGGAGTGCTCCAAGTAACATACCTGAAGTTTAAACCTAGGTTCTTAAAGTTTGTTTCAACTGTTGTTGATGAAAGTGTTTCTAAGATGTAACACATGGCTACCTTCCTTTCTTGCCTTGATGAGTTGACTGTGGTGAATATACTGGTTTTTTGTGTTTTTTTTGGTTTTTTGTTTTGTTTTTTGGGGGACAGAGTCTCACTTTGTCACCAGGGCTAGAGTGCCATGGTGCCAGCCTAGCTCACAGCAACCTCAAACACCTGGGCTCAAGTGATCCTCCTGCCTCAGTCTCCTGAGTAGCTGGGACTACTGGTGCATACCACCACGCCCAGCTCATTTTTTTCTGTTTTTAGTAGAGATGGGATCTTGCTCTTGCTCAGGCTGCTCTTGAACTCCTGAGCTCAAGAGCCCCTCCCACCTCGGCCTCCCAGAGTGCTAGGATTACAGGCGTGAGCCACTGCGCCTGGATGGTGATTATACTGTTGTCTTTCCATTGACAGTTCAGGCTTTTGTGGTCTCAGCATGATATTAGCATAGATATGAATTGTGGTTTTATAGGATTGTGGAAGTGTAATTGTGGACCTGCTCCAGGACAGAGCCTGGAGGCTAGCTTTTTAGAAAACTAAAATCCCTAATCTAAATTTAATTTGGTTTTTTTGCCCCACTCTCTTGAAAGCTGAGCGCCAGAAAAATAAATTATTAAATCTCTCCCTTCTTCCTACACTAAAATAGGTTGTGCTTTCTCCAGGGCTCAGTGATGGGTTCTTTTTCCCGATTGAGGTGGATTCTGAGCTTGAGAAGGTGCAGGAGAGGACAGCATGTGAGGAGGGACTCCTAGTACTCCTGTCTCCCATCTAGGAGCAGCAGTGCTACTAGGCTTGAGGGGACAAATCTGAGTAGGATCGAGAGACATGTAACTGGAACTTGGTCACATCTCGGTGGCAGTCTCAGAGTGACCCAATTAGCCACGTGAGTGGAGGAGGTGCCCTGTGGAGGCAGGATGGTACCGGCATCCTTACCCAGGCCAGAGGATAAGGGGTGGGGGAAAGATGACAGGATGCAGCTTCCTCTAGTGGGTTTGGGGGGTTGGGTTTTTATTTGTTTTGTCTTCTAAGTCTCAGGAAGCATACATCTGCTGGTTGAGGGGGGTGTGGTGTGAAGCCCAGGGAAGGGGAGAGAGCTGTGGGACTCAGTGGGGAAGGTTGCTATGCTTTGAACCCTTTTTCCCCCTAAGTTATTGGGCAGAGGCTTTGTGGTTGGTTTTGCTGCTCGATTGGAGCAGATTCGGGGAGCAGAGCCAGATATGCAGATATTTTAATGCCCCAGTTATCCAGGACCAAGATGTGGCCAAAGCACTTTAGCGTTTTGGCCAAGTTCTCTGTAAGATCTATCTTAATTAAGCAGGCCACATAAATGAATCTTAGTTTCCTCGTCTATAAAAATGAGGATACAAAAACCTACCTATTTTAAAACTTGTATTAAATGAGATGCATATAGAAGCATGTTGTCCATGTTGTATTCCCCCCCAAATTGGTTGTATTCTGAAATTAACCAGTCTTCTTTCTTCTTTGTGATTGATGCAAATGATAAGTAAACAGTTTTTTAAATTATTTTTAAAAATGCCAGCAATTGTGCAGCAGGTCAATTATTCATCCTTTACACCGATCTAGGAGCTTTGAACTTGAAGGTTTTCCAAGGCTGACCTCTGTGTCCACTACTCTCCCCTCCTCCTTTTGACTTGGGGATGTCTGCCTGACATCCATTACCCCTGAAGCATTTATACTACTGGTAGTTCCTCCGTTTTTCTTTGTTTGTTCCCTCTTTAAACTTTGAGTAAGTCAGAAATTGCTCCTCAGTGGGAAAATGAACCCCAATTTTCAGGACCCTAATCCTGGTCTTAAAGCTCACTCAGTGACCCATGGTGTGTTGGATGTCACTGGGGCTACCTTCCCAGACTGTTCTAAGATTCTTTGCAAACTCTGTGTTTACTCTGTTCCCAAAGCAGGAATGTTGATTAAATATATTAAGTGTAGATTTACAATGAGGGTTAACGTAAAACACATTTTCAGAAGAGCCTTAGAAGCCTAGTTAATCCAGTCCATTCTGTCTTATCATTTAACTTTGCACAGATCTGCAGTAGAGTTTGCTGGTTGGATGGATTATTACATAGCACCATGGTGAGATGGACACAGCAGAAATGTTCTTTTGAGTTAATTCTTAAGTGTTACACATCATCTTTTAAACATATACACAAGGTATTCTCCAACGTTGATCCAAGCCTTTCCACCACATGGGAGGTGGCAGCCAGTGCTGCAACCCTGGACTGGGATGAGCCTGTACGTTTAAGGACAAGTTGGTTAGAAAGAGCGGCCAGGGATTCACAAGCAACAGGCTTGAAAAAGCAGAAAACCACAGCACCTGACCCAGTCTGCGGTGCCTCTGTGAAAAGTGTTCTTTTCAGTTAGTGTCTGTTGGAGGGAAATCCCCCTGACATGTGTCTGTGAGTGGGGACTGTCCTCTCTAACTCAGGTCCAATGACTCTCCAGTGTCTACACTCTGTTAAGGACCTTGACCCTGCACTAACGCACCAATTTCATAGGACTCTGCCTTGTTCACTTGGGCAGTGTAGGCCGCGTGTCTGAAGGTGGGGTTCAATCACTCCCAGGTTCTATGCAGGGATTCCTGGGCCCTGGCACAGACGGTCAGAATCACATATCTAAGAGGAGCCTGGACACTGCCCTTCAAAGCAGCTCTCCTGGTGATGCCGAATACACCTGGAGAACTCACTGCCTTAGGGGCTGAGGCTACAGTGGATGCAGATTCCCTCTCCACCTGCCCACTTGTGTAGTCCCATCTCTAACTTAAGACAGGAGGAAATATGCCCTGGACCAGGTCTCCAGTGAAATGCTTAAGTAAGCTGATAAATCCTGACTTGCCCACCTTAGCTCTTGAGTAATTTTACCACCAGAACTCAGAGACAGTCTTGGCACCTCTTCAACAGGTCTGTAGTGGATTCTTCTTGAGCTGTCTGCCCTGTGGAGCCCTAAACTCCTTATCTGCTGCATGGCATTGGTGAGAACCTGAACCAATGTATGAAGAC
Organism: Indri indri; assembly: GCA_004363605.1. Classification (NCBI taxonomy): domain Eukaryota; kingdom Metazoa; phylum Chordata; class Mammalia; order Primates; family Indriidae; genus Indri; species Indri indri. The sequence goes on along the minus strand of RJWJ010041900.1, from coordinate 7,372 downwards.
AGATAAATCCAGGACCAGAAATATTAAGCTCTCTTGGAACTATGTAAAGATGCATTTTATTGCTTAACACATGATTAAGCAAGGTACTGTCTTAGTTTGTTTGGGCTGCTCAAACAGAATACCATAGACTGGGTGTCTTATAAGCAGTTCGTGTCTCACGGTTCTGAAGGCTGGGAAGACCAAGATCAAGGCCCTGGCAGATTTGGTGCTTGGCGAGGGCCACCTTCTGGTTCATAGATGGCACCTTCTCGCTGTGTCCTCAGATGGTGGAAGGGGTGAGGGATGTCTCTGGGGCTTCTTTTGTAAGGGCACTAATCCCATTCATGAAGGCTCCATCCTTATGACCTAATCCCCGCCTAAAGGTGCACCACCTCCTAATTCCATCATTTTGGGGATGAAACGTCAACATATGAATTTGGGGGGTGGGGGTGGGGAGGGGACACATCCAGGCCATAGCTGGGACCTTGGAAGGATTCTCATTGTACGTAGTACAAACAGTCATGCTAGAGCAGTTTTTCCAGGGTTGTCAGAGGGGACTGAACTGGAACTTTCCCCATATAGGATTTAGAAGAGAATTTTGTCAGAACTTTTAGGCTTTTAGTCTTTCAAAAAATTGTTACTTTAATACATTTAGGGGTTACAAATGGTTTTTTAGTCTTTAGTCTTTCTGCAGATCAGCGAGTGTATGCATGGAACTGCCACCCAAGTTCCAGGAAGAGAAAGAGGGTTTCTCAGGTGGCCATCCTATCCGTACACCATGACTCTTTCCGGGGTGTTTGTGGGGAGCCTTTGGGGCTAGGACTGAGCTAGGGCTTCGTGTAGCTGAGACTGGCCCTGCAGACCCATGGAAAGCGCCATTCCCCGGGCAGAGGAGAGGGAAGGACACTCACCTGTCCTTCCACCACCAGCGGTTGCCTGGCTTCAGTCTCTGATGCAGAGCTGGCCAGGGCCTGCCAGAGCCCAGCACCTGGGTGAGGTGTGTGTATAGAAGGTGTGAGGAAGGCCAAACCACATTTTCCTGGCAGTGGTTAACTGACTGCTTTCAGCCCCTCTCCCAGTGGCTGACTGCCTCAGCTTACATTATCATGACATCATTTCCATGGAGGGATAATGCAGCCACATACTTTGTCTGGAGCGGTGCCTCATATAAGTTCCGCGATACAGCCTACAAGCAGAGAAAGACACCATTGTTTAGCCGTTTTTATGCGGGGGTTTGGGGCAGTGATTTTCTCAAAGGAATAAATCATAGTTAATGTTCTAGAAAATTCATATACTTCACAACCCTGAATTCCAAAGCACTCTCTATATGTGGATTAAAATCAAGAGTCCATGTGCCATGTGCCCTGTGATTCCAAAGCTGTATTTTAGTTTGGCAGATGAGTATTTTGCATCAGAACATTTTATCCTTGCAAAGGAAAGCAAGCAAGCATTCTCCTCTAACACCATTACAGATGAGCAGAATTTATTCATTTGGGGACAAAAAATGAACAAACTGGTATTGGAAACTTAGATCATATCCAAAGCACTCGTGATGATTCCTGATTTGCATCCTTTTTCCTTTAGAGAACAGTTCAGATCAGAGTTACATGCAAGGCAGAGATGGGCCTCAAGAGTGGGAGGCTTTGCTTTTGCACGGAATCACAATGTGTACATTGTTTTTAAATATTCTTTTCATGGTATGCTTCATTACCAAAACAATTCACAGCCTCCAAAGGATGACAGATGTTATAGTGTGACCAGCATAGAGGGTGTCAAGATAGAGGAATGAAAAGAGAAGAAATCCTTCCCTCTCCAACCACCATTCAGAGTGGGATTGAGCTTTCTTCTCTGGAATTCCTGGTAATCCCCAGGGATGGCTTGGTCTTGAGGTTCCTGGGCATGGTGGTAGGAGGAGCTAAGGGGGAAGGTGGAGGGAATTCACATTTTTTGAGTGCCAGATGCTAAAAGTTGGTTGCTTTACCTCCATCTAGTATCCTCCTTCATCTTTATTTTTGCCATGATTTTTCAAATGAAGATACCGAGGCACTCAGAGGTCACAAAACCAGCCAAGTGCCCCACAGCTACACACCATTGGGCCAGTTTTCCTACTGAGCTCCTTCTCTAACTAAACTAGTGCTATAGGGCCTTGCAACACAAAGTGTGGTCTGGGGACTGGCAGCATTCCTGTTACCTGGGAGCATGTTGAAACCAGAGGTCCTGAGCCCCATCTCAGACCTACTGAATCAGAGTCTGCATTTTAGCAAAATCCCCAGTGATTCTTGTGCATGTCATAGTATGAGGAAGCTCTGCTACCGCAGACTTGGAGGAGGAAGGCTTGGCAGTTACCACGAAACACTGGCCAAGGCTCAGAACTAGAATCAGCAGCCCGGACATGAGAGATTGGTCTATCTCAGCGAGGGAGGAAGGGTGCTGCTAGAATCTAGTGGGTAGAGAACAGGGATTCAGCTGCGTATCCTATGGTGTGCAGGGTACCCCCTCCCACCAAAAAAGAAATATACTGAACAAAATGCCAATAGTGCTGATGTTGAGAAACCCCAGTCTAGTTGCCTGTATCTAGAATTCACATCCTGTAGAGATGTTTCCGTAGCTTCAGATGTATGCAAATCTCTAGGAAGTGGATCTTAAGTGAGATGATACAAATTGCAATGTGCTATGCAAATGGGAATCTTTTTATCAGGACTTGAAAAGAGAAAAAGAACTTGAATCGAAGCATGAAAGATTTCCATTAGTTTTAAGAGTGTCAGACTCTCAAAAGGATAATCCCAAGGATGCAGCGGAAGTGTTTCTAAGCAGGTACTCAGTGCCAACCATTGATGGTGCTACAACGTGACACTCCTCCCGTAATCCTGGCTGGCAACAGTGTCTTTTATGTCTTTGTTGTGTTGCTAAATCTTGCTCAGGCTTCTGACCTGCGTTTCGGTTCCCAGGCAAGTTGTGCTGGGCCAGTTGTGCCACCTGGAGGCTGGGGGAGGAATGGAATAAATGAATGATCGTGCCTCTCCCTTTTTCACTCCAATCCCACCACACTGCAGGCACTTCTGCTGGTAGACACCTGCCTCTCTCCAGTCTTCCTCCTTTCTCTTTAGATTCTGGCCCAGAACATCTGGAACTATCTGCCCTCCATCCCCTCTGCCTCTCTCCATCCTTTTCTTCCCTTTCTTCCCTTTGTGAGCTGAATATCAAACTGAATCAAGACTGGGAAGTGAAACCAGCGAACTTCTGGTATATTGATGCGAAAAAAAATGTTTTCAAGTGAAATTATATCCAGTAAAGAATCCCTGTCGTTAATCTGGGTGTGAGTGTCCTCTTGAGAATTGCCATAAATATCTCTACTTCCTTTCTTGTTTATACTGTACTCTGATTAAACTTGCTTTTTCTCAAGGTGCAGAGTTCTAAAACAGATTTTGTTTTTGTTGTTTCGTTTTGTTTTTGGTTCTATTGTGTCCTCCTGCTTTAATCGTCGATATTTTCACAATCCTTTTCTACTACTTTTTAATGGATGTTATCTGTGAAGTAGGTTGTTCTAGATGGGTTTATACCTAGGGCATGCCAAGGAAAAGAAAAACCTCTTTGCAACTTCTCTGTGCCATCTTTTCAGAACTTCTATTTTCCCTTGCCCACGAAATGTGGGGCCATGGACACGAAAGGAGGCGTGGGCAGTGGCTGGCTGCAGAACGTCCAACCCCAGCCTTTGGACCCGGAGGCCAGGGCAGAAGAAACCAGAGTGCCGGGCTTCTGGCCAGAGTGGACTGTGTCTTCCCAGGACTGGGAAGCCTGTGTTTTTCCACCTGACCAGCTGATCTGCTCCAGAGGGCTCTAAATTAGAAAACTGGGGAATTCTGGGGAGAGGTTGGGCTGGGGGGTAGGGGAACAAGAGAGCAGTTACTACAGAGGATTGTGAGCTATGTCATGGAAAGGGAACTTGGTACCTGGTCATTGATTCCTAATACAGTGATTATCTTGAGAAAGAATTTGGAAATCAGTATTAGAAACAATTTTTTTCTTCAATATCAGTCTTAAAGGTCTATAAACTAGAGGAAGAAAACCAGAGGTCAGGATGTCTGAGAGACAGGCTATTACACTTTTTATTATTGTAATCCGTGATGGAATGCCAGCTGTATAGCACATCTTATTTTAGCCTCACAACTACCCTGTGGAGTACTCTGAACATCAGTTGCTCTGGGCGTTTAGTCTCTTAATTTTAAAGGCAGTCTCTGCTTGTGCATCGTTTTCCTCAGAGGCCTTTGCCCCCCTGAGGCAACCTCCTCTCCCAGCCCACACCCTCCAATCGTATTGTTAACATCTCGTGGATTCCACAAGGGTCCTCCTGGGCTTGATAATGAATGTCATCTCTTGTGAGACCCAAGAAACTCGCTTTTCAAAGTCTGCCTGGAAAAATGCTAGCAATATTCATTCTATATCTGACTGCTGCAGATACTTGGGCAAATACACGCTAACAATTACCGAGGATTTAAGAAGAATGCATCTAAACCAAGGACAGGGTTTGTACCAACAGAGGAAAACCTAATACAATATGGGTACAATTTAATAAAACCTTGAACCTTTAACATGGGCCTGTTTTTATCCACAGATTATGACCAGGCTTTTTTCAGAAGGGTGTAGCTTTGAAAAAAGTACAAATTTTTATGTTTTTTCAGTGAGTTCAATCTGATATTCTGAGATTAAGGTGGGTTTGAGCTGCTTCCTGACAAGGAGTATTTATTGAAAGTCAGGCCTTATGTCAAGTGCCATATGTGGATTGTTGTATTTGACCCTCATAACAACTTGGAGGGCGATATCATCATTATAATTTTTTTGGTTACAGATGAGGAAACTGAGGCACAGGGGTTTAGAACAAGGGCACATAGGTAGTGGCAAAGCCAGGCTTTGAATCCCTGTAGTCTGGTTTTTGTAGACAGTCTCCTAATCATTACTGTTTTTATTATGCCGTCTTAGTGCTTAATACAAACTAAGCTTGCCCTTTACTTTTACTGTGGTTGGGGGTATGAATCTCAATCCCTAAACTAAAGCTTGCAAAAATATATATACATAGCATTTTAAAACTTATATCAATTAATTTTGTCTCTAAGCCTTCAAACTGTCCAGCTATCAGAAAATTTAACCTCAGTTATTTTTAGAACACACCCCACTTGTGATTATATCCAGGACCTAAGGTTTTAGAAGGTGCCAGGGTGGCAGAGACCAGAGGATTGCTGCTTGAGCCTGGGAGTTCAAGGCTGCAGTGAGCTATATTCATACCACTGCACTCCAGTCTGGGTGACAGAGCGAGATCTTGTCTCTAAAAAAACCAAACCCATCAGTCATATTGGATTAGGGCCCACCCTAAAGACCTCATTTTAATTTAATTACCTTTTAAAAAAAATTCAAAATATTAATGGGTTTCAAGTGTTTTTGTTACATGGGTAGCTTTTATAATGCTTAAGTCAGGGCAATTAGTGTGCCCATCACCTGAAGAATGTTCATTGTACCAGATAGGTATTTAATCCTCCTCTCCTCCCCCCTCCCATTTAATTACCTCTTTAAAGACCTTATCTCTAATAATAATCTCACTTTCTGAGGTATTGGGATTTAGGACTTCCACATAAGAATTGGGGGCGTGGTGGGGGGGGTGCACAATTCATCCCATAACACATGTCTACTTTGCTTTTGACTGCTTCCGTCCACATGGTCAAGTTTGGACTATCTACCAGTCCATGCAGGCATGGGACCGACAGGACACAGGAACTCTTGGTAAGTCAGTCTGGGTCTCTGGAGCCTGGAGTCCCTCCTCTCTGAAGTTTTGCTGGTCCCCTTAAAAGCTTCCAGGGAACAGAGTGAAACACCCCAGGGGTGGAAGGAGAAAGGACTCTTTCTAGAACATCTAGTATAATCCTGTTGATGGCTTAGATTTTTACAAAAGCCCGGAAGAACCTTGACTCCTCGATGCAAGATCCTAGAAGCAGGCAGTTAAAAGCCTGGCTGCCTACCTAAGGAGGAGGAAGAAGAGGAAGTAAAAGAAGAAAACATTGATTATGATAGAACAGATGTTCATGGAAACTATTTTTGAAAGCCAAAGAAGAGTCAACTTGAATCCTCCAGTGGTGGGTGTGTTCCTCTTCCCTCAAGGGAAGACCTATGTTGTCTGACCTCTGAGCCCAGCCTGGGTCTTGAACACAGTGGGCCCTAAGTAGTGAATTGGCTCAGAAAGTGTTTGAGGGTCCAAGTGGTCCATTCACCTGAGCACTCAGTGGGGCAAACCTGGGTGGTTAATGCTGTGTCCTTAGTGGAGGCTGCAAGACTATAATTTTGAAGGAAAGGATATGAGTCGAACTGCTTCCTACTGCCAAGGCAGCTCTCAGGCCCTGGGACTTGGGCAGTTCCTTAATTACCACGCCTCTCTCATCAAAAGAATCCCAAGCTGTCATGCTTCTCAGTATTGTTTCCTTGGCAATTGATGCTGGCTTGGCACATTTCCAAGGTGGAAACGACCCCTTCCCCATTAGTTTTGCCACAGTGGCCCCACGATAAGGGGAATGATGGATGCCTAGACTTGTCTCCTGGCATTGAAAGCACCAGATGCCGGACCCTACATAGCACCAGGCCGTGAAACAGGAAGAGATGTCTGTTGAAGTCTTTAAAGATACACTTTCTTAGAGTTTGATGTTTCCTCTTGCTTTTACAGAGGAAAAGGCATGTTTTGAGAGTGACTGGTGGGTTGCAAGACTGTAAACAGCGGTGGCAGCTTTGAATGGCTTGTCCTCATCAGTGGGCCTCGGTGTCTTACCTGCGGGATGACTTTCTGGGGCAGGGCCAGCTCCCTGGCTCCTATGACAGCAGCATGACTTCTGCCTGACAGCCGCATAGAAGCCCAGTACAGAAAACTAAGGCATTTCTGGGACGAATATTTGTTCTTCTAGTTTTTGCCCTTGTTCATTTGTTTTTAATTATGGTAAAATACACATAACATAAAACTTACCATCTAAACCATTGTTAAGTGTACGGTTCTGTGGTATTAAGTACATTCACAGCGTTGTGCCACCATCATCACCATCATTCACAGAACTCTTTGATCTTGCAAAATTGAAACTCTACCCATGAAATAATCATTGAACAATAACTCCCCATTCTCCCCTCCCTAGCCCTTGGCAAGCACCATTCTACTTTCTGTCTCTGTGAATTTGTCCACTCTAGTAACCTCATATAAGTGGAATCACATAGTGTTTATCTTTTTGTGACTGGCTTATTTTACTTGTCATAATGTCCTCAAGGTTTATTCATGTTGTTATCCAGGTTGTAGCATATGTCAGAATTTCTGTCCTTTTAAAAACTGAATAGTATTCCATTATATGTATGTGCCACTTTTTTTTTTTTT
>RJWJ010041899.1:0-13291 GCA_004363605.1 Indri indri | reverse complement strand
TTTGCCCATAAGTTAAAACTATTTTTTGCAATTTTTGATATATTGCCCTTATGAAGTTAGGGATTTCTATTCCTGATTTGCTCTTTTTTTCCTTAACATAAAAAGCTGTTGAATCTTAAGTCATTGTGTCCATATTATAAGAGATAATGAGTGATTTTTCTTTTAGCTTGTTCATATGTTAAATTATTCCAAGGGGGTTTCAGATGGTACGCCAGCCGCACGTTTGGGAACAAAGCCTGAGGGCTGGGCGGATTTCACAGTCAGGTTCACATATGTCTTCATAAGTGAAATAGAATTGTGCCTTTGTTTTCTTTTATTGCTCCTACTTTATTTTGAAATTAATAAAATGAATTGGACAGCTATTTTTCTTTTTCCTTCTTTTGGAAAATATAAAGGACTTTAAATGTTCCTTGAGAGTTTGATGGAGCTCACTTATAAAACCCTTGAGCCTATTTTTTAAAATCATTTTCTTTTAGGAAATACATACACATGTTCATTCATTTGATATTTTTCCAGGAATTTATCCATGTGTCTAGGGTTTTAGACACGTTAGATAATAGTTCCCCTAAAACCTTTGCTTTGTCTGTAGTTATTTCTCCTCCATGCTATGGTTTGGTTTCATTTATCTTTTTAATCAGCTATGGCAACGATGTGTCTATTAATCTTTTCAAAATTCTTATTTTGGGTGTTGTTAAGTTTTCCTGTTTTTTAATTCTTTAGTTTTTGATTTATTTTGTGTACTTTTTCCTTCTTTTGACAAAACCTGTTTTGCAAAGTGCTGTAGCAAGGTTCACCTCCTCTAGACTAAATTAAAAACTGAGACTGACACTTCTTGAGACGATATTGCTTATAAGTCCAAAGCTGAGCAATCTTCAACGCATACGTTCTGCTACCTGAGTTTAGTCTGAAGCAGAAGGGGGGTCTGATGGGAGGGGCTGGCTGGCGTAGCAGACAGAGCACTGTGTTGTTCCCATGTAGAAAAATGTCTAGATTCAATCTCTTCGACTCCCGTGGACAAATCTAGGTTGAACATGTGTAAATTACAAAATGACTAATTTTGGTTTGATATAAGGGATTCGTTTCTAATAATTAAAACTGTAAAGGATATGAACCTAGGGTAAAATTCTAAATCCACATTCTAAGAAGTGCGGAAATGGAGACAGACTAGCCGTCTGCTGAGGGATGTTGAAAGAGAAATTCTTTGGCATCAAGTATGGGTGGGAAGAGCTAGATGTCACAGGCTGCCTCTTCCAATGCTGCGATGCTGTGATCTTGCATATAATGTTGAATCGACTAAGAAGCTGAAGCTCTGAAATGGAAAACTATGTAGCTTCCGTCGAGTCAAGACAATAAGCTGCCTTTTAAGACATTTTGAAGCTTCGTGGTGGAAGCTAGGAGGCTGCACGCAGCTCCCTGTTTACCCGTTATCAACTAAAACTGTATTTGTAGGAAAGCTGATGCCCTGCAGAATCTAGAATTTGGCTGGATAGGAAGCTACTGGAGAAGGGAAGATTGCTTTGGATATGTTTCAGCATATCAAATGAGGGGAGAAAATAGCTCTCACTTACTCCTATTTAGAATGTTTTATACTGCTATCTGCATGAGAAAAATGTCCAAATGTCACTCTAATCTTACATAAACTAATCTTTCTTCTGCTCTTTGGTGCTATGAATTAAGAAGCTGGCAAGCTAGAAAATAATATCTATAATGAACTAGTGGTGAATTTGTTATCTACTGAAGAGACAAGGATTTTTCCCTTCTTTTTCATTAATCAGGAGCAAACAACACAGAAAAGTATAAAAATAAGCCTACCAAAAATTTGAGCTGCTAGCTTATGCAGAGGCTGCCAATATTATAATTTAGAGGGCTGGCAACAGGTAAAGAAGTAGTTTTCTATGCAGGCAATGCTGTTTAAACACGATCTCCATAATGACATCCAACAGAAGTATGAGAAAATAATAAAAGACAGATATGATTTTAAAGGAATATAATGTGATAAACACAAGGCAGGCAGAACTAATGTGTGCCATGCCTTTTTGCCTGGCGAATCATGAGTATAACTTTAAATCTCTGGCCTACCAGTCTGCTCTTACCATTATAGATGCACACAGAGATCGTCTGCCCATTACATACAAGTTGTTTATCCTAAGACAGGAAATGTGCTTTGAGGTCTTTATCTAGCACACATATGATTACTGTTTCCTCTATAATTAGAAAAGTCAGTATCTGGGAAACTTCTTGGTTTATAGTTTTGGTATGTTTGTTCTTTCAGTGCTGGAAATGCCTACTACATTATTATCAGAGTCAAAAGATGCAGGTGCTATAAATAAAGAGTTTATATATCTTCAAGGTACAAAGCAAATCTTGATTTCTGTAGCTATTTTTAATTTAGAAATCTAGTTAAAGCAAGGGGAAATGGGTGATATTTAGCTAAATTTGAGAAAGAATCTTAAAAAAAAAAAAACAAACAAATTCCCCGCTAAGATTTACTTGTGGTTTTCCTGGCATAAAGTAAGACTCTAAATATAAATAATTCTGGGGCCAAGAGGAAGGTGAATTTTGCCAAGAAAAATCTTTCAGCAAATCTTTTTGTGTCTTTTTGGAAATAGAAATGGAGACTACTTTTGAAGCTTATTACTTTTAATTAAGAAAGAGTGGGGCAAAGAGAATCTCTAGCCTAACCCTATATCTGTGTCCAGTGGGCTACTCCATGTCCCCACTGCTTGGCCAGTGGGAGCATCAGAGCTGTTCTTACCCAGAGGCTTGAGCTCCCATCCTTTGCATTTTTCTTGGGTGCCAATGTCAATGCTGTTGATGCTGCAGCAAGATTAGAGAGCTTGGCAGGAGTGTGTATGGTGTACAGGTGTAATTTATGGTCCCTCCCAAGCCTTGGACTCTACACTGTAAATAAATTGTAGTACTTCAGGGAAAGGGAGGATTAGAGAAGCAATTCTGTGTTCTTAGCTTCTTTAATTTATATTTCTTCAAGTCTTTGAACTTGTGGGCCTGATAATGCCTATGGCACATGCTGACGATTTCAATAAGAAATGGCTAGGTCTACGGTTCCAAACCTCTTGTGTTCTTCATCAAGAGTGGGCCATGCCCTCTATTTCTTCCAAAAAGTGGGCCCTGTGGTTTTGCAGACCTACAACAACCTTTCCAACTTGCCAGCTTGAAGAAGGCATGAATCTTTTAGAGAAAATAAATGTATATATTTTAAAAAATATTTACTCAAGAATTGTGAATTTAATCTCTAGAATGCAGCATGAGAAGTCTAAGAAAATATTTATATATCAGAATTCCCCTGTTTTATATTTTAAGATTACTAACAGTAGGATAGTTTTAATAATCAACATCTAAAGTAACCTAGCTGGATAGAGGAGAAATTACTAGTTATTGCCATTGGTTTTTATGCAAATTTAGCCAGGCCTAAAAGAGACATGAAACTAAATGTAATGCATGATTCTTAGCTGGTTTCTTTTAGTATAAAGAACATAATTGTGATGACTTAAATGGGGCCTAAGGATTAAATGGTAATAATGTACCAACATTAATTCCTGATTTGGATGAATGGATTGTGATTGAGTAAAAGAATGTCTTGTTTATAGGAAATATACACTAAAGTTTTGGGTGATAATGGGGGCATTGTGTTGGCAACTTATGCTCAAAATATAGGTCTTTAAATAAAGCTGGAGGCATCACACTACCTGACTTCAAAATATACTATGCAGTTTATAGTTATCAAAACAGCTTGGTATTAGCATAAAAGCAGACACATAGACTAATGGAACAGAGTAGAAACCTCAAAAATAAATCCCTGCATTTATGGTCAATTTATTTTTGACAAAGATGCCAAGAACATGCATGGGGGAAAGGATTGTGTCATCCATAAATGGTGTTGGAACAACTGAATATCCACACGCAGAAAAATGAAATTAGACCCTATTTCATACCATATCCAAAAATAACTCAAAATGAATTAAAACCTTAAATGTAAGAACTGAAACTATAAAACTACCAGAAGATAACAGAGTAGAAAAGATCTATGACATTGGTCTGGGCAATAATTTTTTGGATGTGACCCCAAAGCACAGGCAACAAAAGGTGAAAATAGACACGTGGGATTGCATCAAACTAAACAGCTTCTGCAGGGCCAAGGAAACAATCAACAGAGTGAAGCGACAAGCTATAAATGGGAGCAAATGTTTGCAAACCATACATTTGATGAGGGGTTAACATCCAAAATATATAAGGAACTCAAGCAGCTCAATAGTAAGAAAACAAATAACCCAATGAAAAAATGGGTAAAAGATCTAAATAGGCGTTTTTCAAAAGACAAATGGCCCACACATGTATGAAAAGTACCTCAAATCACAAATCATCAGAGAAATGCCAATTAAAATCACAATGAATTATCACCTCACACTTATTGGAATGGCTATTATCAAAAAGATGAAAGGTAATAAGTGTAAAGGGTATGGAGAAAAGGGAACCCTTGTAAGCTATTGGCAGGTATGCAAATTTGTATAGCTGTTATGGAAAATACTATGAGATTCTTTAAAAAATTGAAAACAGAATATGATCCAACAATCTCACATCTGGGTAAGTATCCAAAGGAAAGGAGATCAGCGTATGAAAGAGATACCTGCATTCTCATGTTCACGGCAGCACTATGTCTAGTAGCCAAGACAGGGAGCAACCTAAGTGTCCGTGGACTGATGAAAGCCTTGAAAGCCTTAAAAGAGAGGGAAATCCTGTTCTTTGTAACAACGTGGAAGAACCTGGAGGATATTACGTCAAATGAAGTAAGCCAGGCACATAAAAACAAATGCTGTATGATCTCACTTACATGGGAAATCCGAAAAAGCTGAGCTCATAGAAGTAGAGAGTAGAATGGTGGTTACCAGGGGCTGAGGGTGGCGGGTGTTGGGGAGATGTTGGTCAAAAAATTTCAGTTAGGAGGAATAAGGTCAAGAGATCCATGTACAACATGGCGACTATAGTTAACAACAATGTATTGTATTTTTGAAAATCACCAAGGGTGGCTTCTAAGTGTTCTCACCACATAAAAACGATAAGTACATGAGGTAATGCATATGTTGATTAGCTCTATTTTGCCATTCTACAATGTGTACATATTTCAAAACAACATGTTGTACATGGTAAATACACATAATTTTTATTTGTCAATTAAAAATAGTTATTTTTTACTTCAAGGGTAAGTTTGAGGTTGTTAGAAAAAATATATACAAGTGTTATACTTCAGTTAAACATTTCAATAAAATATCCTGTTGCATGTGTTATGCCAGGAATTATAATTTTACAATTAAAGACATTAGAAGTGAATTTGAAAAATTAAAAATGCTTGAAGTTGTTGGTGTCGCACATTTCTAGGTCCCAAAGAACCATTTCTCCAGAGCTTCTGTCAGAAACTACATTTCAATAAAAATAGTTTAACTCATTTCAGTATTTTAACTAAGTTACAAAGAAGTTAGAAGTTTAACAAAACCAGTCATGTAAAAAATAATTCTGTATTTTTTGATATGCCTTAGAATAATCCAAGATGCCCTAAACCTATTGACATCACTAGAAACGGATCTTCAAAAAAAGCTCTTATACATGATTGCCAGTGGCCAGAGGTGATCCAGTGGAATCTTTGGGCTGAATTGAAAGGAAGTGCAGACTCAAATTTCAATGATACTAAAGTTGAAAGTGGCATGGAAAAATGTATGCTATCATCAATTAGTTTTATTTTTTTAAAAAAACAAAATACGTGTATGTGCTGTTATCCAACACCTCCTCCGAAATCCTGTAAGCTTTTGTTAAAAATATAGTACATTTAAACATTTATGGCTTATATCTTTCAAAATGTCAAGGGTAATAGACTCCAGATTTTGTGTATTAGGCGTGACAGCAGACAGCATTGAACGGCTCACTCAACAGCCACCTCCCACCCCTCCTCACTGGCTACTGCAGTTCCTGCCTGGGAACCCCACTCTCTCCCTGAGCTTTTCAGGCCATCCTACTGGGGAATCAGTATTGGATGAGTTAACCCTTAACTCTCACAAGTACAAGGAATAAACGTCTTTCAGTTACTCCTCATCTGACTTTTACAGGATAAGTAGGAATAATTTGGAAATGAAAAAGTATGAGTCATATGTAGGAGGGAAGGATGTTCTAAGTCAGGCACTCAGTTTGAGCACAGACATGCCATGAGAGGCTGAATGATAAACACAGTAAACTACAAGCAAATGTTGATGAAGCAGAAAGTTTGAGGCAGAAGATGGTGAGAGAATTGGCTGGGATGACAGGCTGGGGTAACTGTCATGGTAGTATTGAGTAGTACCTTAGTATAATAGTCTAAGTAGACTTTTCCTTGTCAGATTCTTCTAGTTCCATTTCCTGCTTAATGATAAAAACCAAGAAACCACATCCCAATATTATAATCCTCTCCTTTGAATCTACCCTTAAAATTCTAAGTAGTGTGTATTTTGTAAAGTACTTAATCTCTCAGTAATGCATATATAATTTGTGAATGAAAAAATAAGATATGTTATAGGGATGTGCTCACAATTTTGACTAATAAATACGCTTAGTCAAAAAAATGTGGCAATGACCACACAAGGTGGAACCACTGATGCTTTTAAGCAAAGAAGTGAAACGGTGAGCCTGGAGATGAGAGGCTGCAAGCCTATACAGCACGTGACTGCACTGAGTACTGTAGGCAGGGTGAGTATTTGTGTATCTAAACATAGAAAAGCTGCAGTACAAGTGTGGTATTAAAGATAAAAATCGTGCACCTGTATGCAGCACTTGCACGGCTGAGCTGGCAGGACTGGAAGCCGTTCTGGGCGAGTCACTGCGCGAGATGAGTGAGTGTGAAAGCCTTGACGTCACTGTCACTACCGTAGACTTCACAAACACTGTGCACTTGGGGTACATTAAATTTATAGAAAATATTTTTCTTTCTTTAATACTAAATCGAACTTAGCTTTTTAAATTTATAAACGTCTTTATTCGTTTAATTTTTGGTCTCTTTTGTAATAGTACTTAGCTTGAAACACAACCATATTGTACAGCTGTATAGAAATATTTTCTTTATATAAGATTTTTTTCTTTTTTAAATTTTTTATTATTTTTAAATTTTTAAACTTTTTTTGTTAAAAACTAAGACACAAACATACACGTTAGCCTAGGCCTACACAGGTCAGGATCATCAATGTCCCTGTTTTCCACCTCCATATCCCGTCCCCCTGGAAGGTCTTCAATAACATGCACAGAATTGTCATCTCCTATGATCACAATGCCTCCTTCTGGAATACCTCCTCAGGGACCTGCTCAAAGCTGCTTCACAGTTAATTTTTTATATATGTGTGTGTGTCTATACACACACACACACACACACACACATATATAAAATGTATATATATAAACATATATTTGTAGAAGGAAAACACTAAAAGAACTTCAAAACTATAGTAAATACACACACAATAGCATAGTCATTTTATCATTATCAAGTATTATATACTGTACATTATTGCACATGCTGTACTTTCATACAACTGGTGGTGCATTAGATCTGTTTGCAGTAGCATCACCACAAACACGTGAGCAATGCATTGCACCACAACGTTAAGATGGCCACGGCACCAGCCGATAGGAATCTTTCAGCGCCATCATAATCTTATTGGACAAGTGTCATATATGTGGTCTTTTGTTGAAAGAAAAATCATTATATGGCACATAACTATATTCGGAGGCTATATCTTCTACCAAATTTTAATGAGAATTGGCTCCCCATTATATAGCTACTACATGCATAGTTACTGAATTGTGCATGTGCATGTGTGTTTGTAGATTTAAAATTGTCCCTAAGAGCAGGTTCACCTAACACCTATTGAGACCTCCTTTGTGTTGAGCAGATAGAATTCTCTTACCGGACCTTCCTATCTCCAGGGTTCTCTGGGCATTTGGTTTTAGCTCATCCCTGGGCATATTCTTTGAAGCAGCGAGGCTTTGCCTTAACTTGTCCCTAGGACTCCGGAAGTGGTTATAGTTTGTGGTTATTTCCTTAGATTTTTCTAGCAATTCACCTGCCAGCCCAGCCTGTGAATTATGTTAGAAAAATCTTAGGAAAAAGAACATGACTGGACTGTTGCGCCCACGGTTCTCCATATAAATGGAAAAAATTCATTTCGTAATAGAATATTCTGAACTCAAGTCCTATGCTCTTTTTATAGGATAGAATCCAAAAGGATACTCTTCTTGAGTGTCCTTCAAGCTTCTCTGATATAAGTTACTGTGGTGAATAAACTGAGGCCCAGAGCAGTTAGCTGCTCATCCCCACACCATACCTAAACTAAATCCACCCCTAGAGGAACTAAGAGTTGGATTTCCAGAGTCTAGTGATCTTCCTGCCTCAGTAGGCACCTTTTTGAGATGCTGAGTTGTGCATTAACCAGTATCTGTATCACAATCACACCCGTGTCTGGGAGGCGTGTTTGTTTGTTCAGCTTTGTCAAGATGACAGCAGTACCCCGAAGGGTGGAGGAGAGAGGAGTCACTCATCTCCTCCCCACGAGCTGTTGATGATGTCACAGGGAGGGAAACCACACCGAAGAACATTGGGAAAGTTGGCTTTAAGTTCAAGGTTCTGACCACCGGTCTTCCAGATAACCTTCTCCCCGGGGTGCCACCAACTCTGCCTTTCTCTTTAAGAGAGATCTCTCTTTAAGAGATCTCTCTTTAAGAGATCACCAGCCAAAATTCAACCCTCCAAGCCACACCCTAGATGTAGGTGCACTTCCACTGCCAGGATTGTGGGTGTTTCTCTTTTGTTTTAATTAAAACTCAAGAACTCTTCAGAAGCAAGAAAAATAAATAAATCCAGGCCACTTCCCTCATTCATTAAACAAGTGCACTCATGTTTTGCTTAACTACTGGGGTATGTTTTGAGAAACGTGTTGTCAGGCTTTGTCATTGTGCAAACATCATGGAGTGTACTTACACAAACCTGCATGGTATATATATTTTCATTTATGTATATTTTGTCATAAAGAAAACCAAATGTCCCAGCACCATTACTGAATATCACTTATTTCCCCTACTTGATCTGCGATGCCAATATCAAGTGGCATACATCAGGTTTCTACATATGCCCCATTATAATCTTATGGAACCAGCACCGTATATGCGGTCCATCATTGACAGAATGTTGTTATGTGGTACATGACTGTACCCCACCCCCCAAAAAAGCAGGTCCATTATTTCCATTATTGATCAGTAAGTTTTTCTCTGGGTGTTATCATGATACCTTCTGTCTCTATAGTCACCCTACTTTAGTGAGTAGTAGCTAATCTATTTGTAGCTCCAAGGAGGGTTACCCCTTGAATTGGCTTCTGGCCTACCAGGACACATTAGAATATCCCCAGATAGAATAGAAAATAATGATCCATTCAATAAATGCTCGATAGTATTTATTTTGAGTAAAATGCTAGGCTGGACACCATCAGGGGTTCATAAAAGATGTGTATGCCATGGCCTTTGTTCCTCCAATAGTTACAGATCAAATAGAGGAGCTAAAATACCTATAAAAATAACTATTATCTAAAAGAATGTGTGATAAATCAGTATTGTAGGCCTTGTTTTTCTCAGCTCCCAGGTGTCTTTGAATGCCTTTTCATTGTCCCTGCATTTCTAACTACTTATCTGAGATTCTTCCTGTATCCCCAACTCACAGATAAGCACTGGGCAGCTTGCTGGTTCTTGACTTCAAACCCTTGCCCTATCTTTCCAATGTGCATGTTTTCCTCAAGTCTTGACATGCCACCTTGTTGCCATGTTTGGAACCATTGCCTGACACTTGCCCAGCTCTGGCCTGGTCCTAGATTTGCCCCCTACCCTGGATTTCCAAGGTCACTTGTCCTGTGACCTATTCTGCACCGAGCCCAGTAGATAGTGTTACTGGTTCATTTAATGTATTCATTTATCTATCCTTCCATTTATTCACTAAATGTCTGTTAAGAGCCCACACGTACCCAGCACTAGGTAAGGTGCAGGAGAAGCAAAAAAGATTGTGGCATCATCTCTGCTGTCAGGGAAACCACTGCCCAAAGAGAAACATGGATACTTCATCAAATCATTAGGAGTTATGGGGCATTTAAAACAAATTTCTGAGGCGTTTCTCAAGAAATGCCTTATCATTAAATATTCATGTGCTCTTCAGGTTTGATTATAAATGTTTAGAGGAGTATAGGAGAGCACAACTAGCCCCATATACTGACAGCTAGGTCCTTTTACATTCAGGTATACCTGTTTCGAGGTGAAATCCATTTGATCTACATTAACGGGCTAAATTATATGATTTTATCTGTGCCTTTATAACTATGGTGTCTTTCTTAGAGAGAGAGAGGCACGTAGGGCGAGGTGAGAGAACCTGACTAGAAAGGTGTTAAAGAGAAAAGAAATGGCTATCTGTATATTACCAGTAATACACAGCTACCTGCAAATTGATTCATAAATACTTGAGAAGAAAGTTCAGGAACTGCTGCCTCTGGGTTTCCTGTTCTCCATAAGGAGCACGATGCTAGAATTACTAATAGAAGCAAGAAAGAGGAAGTGCAGCTAAAAATTGAAGATACGTACACCTTTGCTAGTCTCTTTCATGGTACAAAGGCATTAGTGGGAGTGACAGGAACAAGTTATGGACCATTTATTTAGGCTATCGGGGAGGATTTAATCTCACTTGGGTCATGGAGTTGAGTATTCTCTGGGAATTGGGACTATGGTGATAGGCCCTATCTGTAGGTCTGGTGTCCAAAGATAAGAGTTTAAGTCCAGCTGGAATTAGAAGCAACAGAATTAGCTGGAATGCAGGACTGTAAACCTTTTAGATCAAATTGTGAAATGCCCCTAGATAGC
Organism: Indri indri; assembly: GCA_004363605.1. Classification (NCBI taxonomy): domain Eukaryota; kingdom Metazoa; phylum Chordata; class Mammalia; order Primates; family Indriidae; genus Indri; species Indri indri. Next base: position 2,368 of record RJWJ010041899.1, on the reverse strand, counting down.
AGTTCCAGTCTCTTCTGATGGAGTTTTGGCTCTGGGAGCTGAACGAGACAGACATTAGTGACAGCAAGGACTTCTCTGCAATATGCACAGTAAATCCAACCCTATATGATGCAGTTTATACTTCTCATTTATCTTATGTTTCCTTTGTAATGTGTCTCCGGAAGACTAATTTTCCACTTCATCAGCATCCATATGTTTATTTTTAAAGACAACCAGGGAAAAGTGTTTGAAAGGCCAGTGATTTTAGAATCTATGAGGCAGCTTTGTGTATAACTTGCTTGTGTATATTGCTTTAAAATATCAGAAATAGAAGTTATTAAAACATAAAACAGCAGATAAGGATGATAATACTGTATTTCTTATTTGCATATACCTATTTAGCTCCTAAAACTGCATCTTTCAAAAATATGTAGTGTGAGCAATATATGTATATTTTTTAACTAGTTAGCATCATAGGACCAAAATAATAATGCATATAATTAATAGATTGGCAATAGACTTAGGATGGGCACTTAACTGTAAATGATTTAGGCCAAAAATTTTATTCTTTGTATAATGATCACATACTATGAATGTTCCTTCATTGATCAAAGCAAAATTTATTACTTAATCTGTCAGTAGGTAAAATCACATGGCCTTTTTTTTCTACTCATAAAATTAAACAAAACATAGTACTGCAAGCCGGGCGCAGTGGCTCACGCCTGTAATCCTAGCACTCTGGGAGGCTGAGGCGGGCGGATCGTTCTGAGCTCAGGAGTTCGAGACCAGCCTGAGCAAGAGCGAGACCCCGTCTCTACCAAAAAATAGAAAGAAATTAATTGGACAGCTAAAAATATATATAGAAAAAAATTAGCCGGGCATGGTGGCACATGCCTGTAGTCCCAGCTACTCGGGAGGCTGAGAGAGTAGGATTGCTCGAGCCCAGAAGTTTGAGGTTGCTGTGAGCTAGGCTGATGCCACGGCACTCGCCCCAGGCAAGAGAGTGAGACTCTGTCTCAAAAAAAAAAAAAAAAAAAAAAAAAAAAAAAACCATAGTACTGCACAGCATGGTGGAGGCAGAAGATTCACATATACGTGGGTTCTCTTTTTCCAATCAAAGGAGATACCTTGACTGACTGTCCCAGATACTTTTAGAAAAGCAGAAAGCTATCAATGCCTGCAGAGAGAGTTTTCAGAGTGCATTAAACTGTCCTTATGATGTACATTTTAATAAAAATAATGGTTCAGTAAGCATTGCAAAGGATTTCTATTAGTTCAATCACTTAATGGGATCCCAATCCTAGACACATTCACACTTTCTGCATTTTAATAATTCTAGCTTGATGGTGTCATATATAATTTTGATGATTTTAATAATAACTCTTAGCTATCTTCTTAAGCGAGTTTATATCTTTTTTGGAATTTATCCATTTCATCTAGATTATCTGTTTATTGGCATAATCTGCTTTTACAAATGCTTTTACAAATGAATTATCATCCGGATTCTAATCTCTTTGTGCATTTCCTAAACAAATATACAAAATATTTTTACTAAGCCAATTTAATTTTTTCTAATAAATGCAATTCCATTAAGAATTAGAGAAGTGAGGCATATAGTTTGGAAAATTGATAAAATATCCAATTAATTTTAAAACTACCCCATGTATTATTAGTTTACAGTTTCCAATGACTGAGAAAAAACAACTTTTTTTTCTAGCTCCCCGTGAATTCAGTGACTGCTGAGAGACAACGAGGCCATGGAATGGCCTTGGACCCCACACCTTCAGTCATTTCCATGGATGCCCTTGGAATCCTTGGAAACTTTCTGGGATATTTATGTTGAATCATAATTTGGATTCAGAGTCAATTTAGTCCGTAGTCACTATTTTTTTCTTTGCCCAATTCCCTTCTAAATTTTGAGAATGTGAATGATACTGTGGCCTCTCTAAAAGTCTCCATTGAGATGGGACGGGTTAAGGAATTTGAACCAGAATTGGACTGCATCCCTGCGTTGCCCAGTTTTGCTGTTTCCTTCCATCTCTGTTTCAAATCCCTCTCCCTCAGCTCAGAAGAGTATTAGAGCTCCTGGGATTAGGAAACTGGAAAGCCCATGATGTGCTCACTGCATTTGCATCATTATAGTCTAGAAGTTAATCTAGAAGCATTGTGAGGTAGAAACAATGTTTCATTCAATAGCGAAGCACTGTGCCTCATACAAAGCGCTCGTTTCTGAATAAAATCTAAACAAAAAATAAAACTCCAATCTGTGGCAGCTCCAGACCTATTTTAATGAAGTTCAGATGTATATTTGATTTATCTTTCTACTCCCTTTTTCTTATCTTAAGGGCATCCTCGTGTTCTCATCTCTTTTATTAAAACTGGGTTGTTT
>RJWJ010041898.1:0-13287 GCA_004363605.1 Indri indri | reverse complement strand
AATGACTACATTTCTTATCTGGTCTCCTACTGTTAGAAATTTGGATTGCTTTCAGCTTTTCTGTATTGTTACAAACGCTACAGTGACCATTTATAAAGATGACTCTTTGTACATATTACCTTAGGGTAAATTCCTTAAGTTGAATTTTGGATTTAATGGTATGTATTTTTTAAAGCTTTTTATCAACTGCTTTTGACTACTATCATTTTCTTTACCCTCCTGTCCTACAGCTATCTTAATTACCTCAATGTAACTTTTTCATATGAAAGTATCAAAAATACGAAAAGAAGACACAAATAGCAGGAATGTATTAAAATACTAATTCCTTCCAATAATATAAGAGAGACATACTCTAAATGTCTTACCAGGCAAACCTATATTATTAATAATATATTCAAGGCCAGGCATGGTGGCTTGCACCTGTAATCCTAGCACTCTGGGAGGCCAAAGTGGGAGGATTGCTTGAGCTCAGGAGTTTGAGACCAGACTGAGCAAGAGCGAGACCCCCTTTTCTACTAAGAATAGAAAAAATTAGCCGGGCATGGTGGTGGGCACCTGTAGTCCCAGCTACTTGGGAGGCAGAGGCAGGAGGATCACTTGAGCCCAGGAGTTTGAGGTTGCAGTGAGCGAGGCTGATGCCACTGTACTTGCCCAGGCAACAGAGTGAGACTCTGTCTCAAAAATAATAATAATAATAATAATAATAATAATATATTCAATGTACTTCACACTTTCTCATGGTGTTTTATTTTTAATTATTTTTCTAGGTTCTAGCATAGATTTTTTACATTAAATATTAGGATAGATTTCTCTTTTTATAATTTGGTACAGATGAAAAAGTTGTACTTCAGTTTAAAGTCTAACACTCCAATAATCTTTCTTCAGGTTGATCCTGTATTATGTTGGAATAGGAGTTGCTGCCTTGATTTTTGGCTACGTGCAGATTTCCTTTTGGATGATGACTGCAGCGCGACAGACCAAGAGAATTCGAAAACAGTTTTTTCATTCAATTTTGGCGCAGGACATCAGCCGGTTTGATGGTTGTGACCTCGGTGAACTTAATACTCGCATGATGGAGTAAGAAGATGAATGTGTAGTGCGTCAACTTTGTTTTCATATATGGCATAGAAATGACTTAACTGCATTTGTTTCCTTGTTTCAGTGACATCAACAAAATAAGCGATGGCATTGGAGACGGGATTGCTCTGTTGTTTCAAAACCTGTCTACTTTTTCTATTGGCCTGGTGATTGGTTTGGTGAAGGGCTGGAAACTTACCCTGGTGACTCTGTCCACGTCTCCTCTTATAATGGCTTCGGCGGCAGCATGTTCTAGGGTAGGTGAGATGGTTAACGCAGTGTCAACGAGAGGAAGCAGTGTGAACAAGATGGCTCATTGAGTTTGTCAAAAAGGCATTTCTATTTATTTTGCATGTCCCAAGATACAAAAGGATATTATAAACCACAAATACTTTTGATTTTGTTCATCCTGAATCACCTTTCTATCTTCAAGTTATTTAGCTACAAGGAGGTTTTTAGTATCTTACTAACATGAAAAAGCATCCCTCTTCAATTAGAGGCCTAATGAAGCTTCAAATGGTAGCATGGATAAAGTATGATGCTGTTATCCATGGGATATTTAGTTGTTGCTGCCAGGAGATCCTTCTGTATTCTAAATTCCCAGGTAAATGTGTTGCAATTCATTTCATGGAGAAAAACAGAATAAGGAATATCCCAAAACAGTAAACACTTAAAACACTTTTTTATGTCAGCTTCTTCAAGTTCGTATTTTTTATAAGGCTTTGAGTCATATTGAAAAGTCTGCTAATATCTATTTTTATGTGCTACATAAGTATGTTTTTTTAAACAAATTATATATTTGCATTCTAAGTTACATTTTTGGCAGTGTTAGGCTGTGAGTATACCACAAGAAATTAATCTTATTTATGGCCTACTTTTGAAACCAACACTCCTTGTGACATCCAAAAACAATCAGTATATCCCTAATATTTCTTTCCAAATCATGTCTCTGGCAAGTCTACCAGTATGTATACCCATCTCCTAGATGGTAGGCACAGAGTTTTCAATTTTGCAACATCAGTTATTTTTTATAGAAATCAAATCCATAAAATTCACAGAGTTTATTTGCTAAGCAATATAGAAGTTGAACCAAACACAAATTTTTGGCAATAAAAATATTCTGTCGTTGCCTAATTCCTTAACAATGAGCTTGGATAGTTAGACAACAAATCTTTATTTAGTGTGACTTCTGGTGTTGACCTTGTAATCCTTGTCAAGATCTTCATCCCTGGCTTATTTGAAATGAGGCAGGAAATCTCAATAGGAAGATTACCCACAGCATGTTCCTAAGATCAGAGCCTTAACTGCCCATGGAAGACAGGTAAACAAGGGGCTATAAAGAAACAGCAGTGGGGAATCTAAGTTCTGTTATTGTATTAACGGATCATGAAGAGGAAGCAAGTGAAGGTCACAGTCATCCAAATGATTAGCAATAACATTGTGGATGGTTTCTAGCTTTCTTCAATGCACTTTAATTTGGAAATCATTTATTAAATACTCACTAAGTACAAGGCTTTATGCCAGATGGTATTTCCCCTCCACTGATACAGTATAGTAAGGGAATTCAGAAAATAATGAGTGTTACTCAGCTTTTGCTACCCCTGACCTTAACAGCCATAGAGTATGTCCTCCATAAAATCAGCTCCAGTTATGTGGAATGTGTTTTGAAAGTGCATAGATTTGTTATGTGAGTAGGCAATAGTTACAAACTCACACTCTGAAGGCAATGTCCCTGCTGTTCCCTTTCATGGAACTGCTGTGCTAGTTACTAAACTGTAAAGGATTAGTAAGTGGGACATATAATAGAGACAAGGGCACACTCTAGTTTTAAATTTTGAGATCAGGTAAACCTGCCTATTATCACCAACAGTGATATTCTCCCCTTTCTCGCTGAAATCTCATCTCTTAGTTTCAAACTCACTCTCACACATAGGCAGGATCATGTTCCTCTTCCTGCCACAGCCCTATGACCCATACCCTCTGGAAGTCTTGCTTTGTACATAACAGATCAAATCAAGTCAAATCAGGCTCACTAATTTCCAGAGTGCACCCATAAAGAATGGTGTCCCTAATCTCTGTCTCCAAATCAAGTCTTTCTCAATTGTACCAATGTAGATACCCATTTCTAAGAGTTTTTAAACATACAGACAGAACATGGCACAGCTCTACTAGTAGAAGGAAAAATAGATGGGAATTTAAATTCTAGGTAATATTAGGCTAATCAGAATTTAGATTCTACCTAAATTAAATGCTCTGTACATTGTTACTACTCTGGAGTCATTCTTTGGTTAACTGTGGTTGTGGTTTATTGCAGATGGTCGTCTTGTTGACCAATAAGGAATTAAGTGCCTATTCCAAAGCTGGGGCTGTAGCAGAAGAAGTCTTGTCATCAGTCCGAACAGTGATAGCCTTTGGGGGCCAGGAGAAAGAGCTTCAAAGGTCTGTCCCTTTAATTATGACAAAATATGCTTGGTTTTTTACCCTCCCAAAAGCTATTACATTGTGTTTTGTCTTTGTAAGGTATACACAGAATCTCAAAGAAGCAAAGGATGTTGGCATAAAAAGGGCTATAGTTTCGAAACTGTCTCTGGGTGCTGTGTACTTCTTTATGAATGGAACCTATGGACTTGCTTTTTGGTATGGGACCTCCTTGATTCTTAGCGGAGAACCTGGTTATACCATCGGGACTGTTCTTGCTGTAAGTCTTGTTTGAGAACAGAGGTAACGGGCCTAGATACACTTTTCTTATCTAGAGTTTAGTCAAAATTCCTCTTCGAATGAAGATGAAAATTCAAAGATGAATGTTTTGATAAACAAGTATTTGTTTCCCTCAAATGATGGGTATACACTTTTAAATTGTAGCTGTGACTTGACAAGTTTTATTCATCATCCAGCACGTTTTAATGTTGTGGCAAACATTGTGCTTTTAGAAGAATCATAATTGAATTTCCCACCGGGAGAGACATTGAGTTTTCTTAATCCAGCAGTGAAAAAGGCCAGTCTCCAGTGAGACTTTTCCATTTATTCTTGTACTCTACACTCACCTTGCTAAATGTCCTCTCGGAAAATGCTCTGTAGGTTGGACTCATCTGCTCTTCCTTTGTCATTTCGGCAATACAGCAATGTTAAATAAACTACATACAGCTCTGTCCAACATTACAATTTGAAGACTTTTAAATTCCTAAGGGTTATACAATAAATTATAATTTATTCAGTTTTCCTCCCAAGTGTCAACAATAAACAGATCATTTCAAGATTAAGAAACATTTGTCTTGGTGAACTGAAATGGTCTGCTCCATATACTTCAATTCTTGTTTGGCCTTCCCATTCTATATATATATTTCTCTTCTTTCAAATAAATTCTTCATTGGAATTTGAGACTTTCATCGTTAAGACTTTTAGAAATTCATTTATTTCATGTAAAATGAAATGTGAGCATTAAGAGATTTTGGCTTGTCCCTGCTCTTCAATGTATGTGTTCCTGGGCAAATGAGCTGTTAAGCCTTAGTATCCTCATCTATATCATAGGGACAATGACACCTAGGTTGGGGGTTCTTTCCTTATTTGACTTTTTGCAGAGACGTGTCTGTCTGAAAATTGACAGCTGTCCAGTAATATAAAAATTCAAAAAAATTGGGTGGAAATAATACAATGTCTCTGAGCTAGTGAAATCTACCACCCTCTTCTTGTTAAAGTTCAAGGGGTTGACCATCAAGGAGAGGAATGAAGCTCACCATGGCCTTATAGCCAGCACTCTTCAGTCAGCAGATTTCCTGCTCAGGCATCCCAGCAGGTGATAACCACAAGACTACAAGACAACGGAAAAATGTTCCATATTACGAAAAGGCCAAGGATACTTGGATTAACTATGTTTTCTTTATATTTGATCACATTTTCCATTCTTTCTTACCTGATTCCTCCAATATCTCTCTGTGAGCCTGAACCAATTACATAGTTCATTTTGTTGCCTTTCTTATATAACAGCAAAGAGTAAATATTATTTTTTGTTCCTGTAGGTTTTCTTTAGCGCAATTCATGGTAGTTACTGCATTGGAGCAGCAGCCCCTCACTTTGAAACCTTCAACATAGCTCGAGGAGCCGCCTTCAATATTTTTCAGGTTATTGATAAGGTAAGACCTCTTATTGCTTTGAATAGTACCTACCATTACTGCAAAAACAAGACCAAAAAACAGGCACACTCATTTCTGTAAAACAATAGAATGGGCGAAATCCGTGTTGGCCAGTTGGTTATGGAATGAGACATCGCTTTGAACTCTTTTCTATGAGGGGATTGTGTTTTATTAAAATTTTCATGTTTAACTTCATGCATTTCTATGGCAGAAAGGAAAGTGTTGTAAAAAGAAACCTACCTTTAAACTATTTTTAGGATCTAGAGAGTGTCATCTTAGTCCTTTGAAGATTTATAACATTCCCTTTGTTTTTCCAAGAAACCCAGTATAGATAACTTTTCAACAACTGGACATAAACCTGAGTGCATAGAAGGAGCTGTGGAATTTAAAAATGTTTCTTTCAGTTATCCGGCAAGACCATCTATCAAGGTAGGTTAAATTAAATTATGCAGTTGTACAGTTTTCTGAATTTATCTTCTACTCTCTAAGATCTCCTCTTATAAGATTATTTAATCCATTTTGAGCAAGATTGTGGCTACTTTGCTTAGAGACTTGAGTAGATAGGTAGATAGACGGATGGATCAGTAGTGGACAAATAAAATAACTCTGGAACAACTAATTATACTTTGTAGCCTCTTGTCTGTACTCAACTAACTAAACCACTTCAGTTCCCTGAAATTCCTACACTCTGAATTAGGGAACACATCAAAATGTCTTACAGTTATAGTGCCACCTATTGGTGTACGTTATCCCACTCAACATAGACAGCTCATTTTAACCCCCTACTTTCTAACCTGGGAGAATTAAGCACATGTTATGCCTTTACCCTCTCCCTCTCCTAGGGCTTTTACTGCACCAGCAATTGTGCCTCAAGTACTTTCTCACTTTCACACACACGCACACACACACACACACACACACACACACACACGAGAATATCCTATTTCCTCTGTCATTCAGCCTGTGACAAATTCTTGTGAAAATGTGTGTATCACTTCTATTGTCTTCCCCCTTTCATTTTACTGGTGTATTTATCCCCCCAAAAGTAGTTATTGTTAAAGATTGCAAAGGGCAATTACTAATGAAACACCTGTTTCATAGAATAAGGGGGACATGATTTTAAGTGAAACAGATAAAATTGTCTAATGTCATCAACCTCTAATGCCGCTTATAGAATTTACATTAAAAAAGATCTACCTATTCCTACTTTCTTATTTTTCTCTGATTAAAATTTTGATTGAATTTCTCTATATTTTTTAAAAATTTTGTTACTCAGTTATCATTTTTGCAATAGTATTGCTTCATACCATTTTCCTTAACATAGAGTATTTCAAACTCCATTTTGCAACTACATTTAGATTGGCTTCCTGGGGACTTAAGCGCCAGTCGTGCCACTATATTGCATGGGAACGTGCTCTCTGGGTTTTAAACACCTATTTTCAAAATGAACTTTTGAAACCTAACCCTTTTTGTGAAGCTGAAAAATGAAGACTTTTTAAAAGTCTGCCCACTTTAAATAAATAGAACACAGATTATTTCAAGGAATGACCAGAAATCAACCGTAGAATAAAAAAAGCGCAGGTGGGAGGGGACGTACTCCTGCTGGTCCCCAGTTTCTCACCTCTTTTAGAGAATTTTTCTCTGCTTGGGCCCTTTGAAGGTTTTATGTTTGGCTCATTTAAAGGGACCATTTCTTTACAAATGGTGAGATCAAAGTGAGAGAATTCAAGAAGAGATTCCTGCATTTTGGGCTGAACACATACAGATGGAAGCAAAGATAGGTGAGAGTTTCTTGACAGAATTGCTATTGTCATTTTGGGAGGGTCATTGTTATGAGGCTTCTCTCATGTTGCAGGTCCCTGGGACACTAAATGTTAGTAGCAACCCCCTGTTACTGTGAAAAAATTTTTAGAGGTTCCCCTATGTTGAAATGGCACCATGAAATGCAATAGTAGAGAGGGAGGATTTCTAATGGTAAAATTCCATCCAGGTCTAGTTGCTAAGGAGCCTTGCTAGTTGCTTTACTTTGGAATATACTTTGCAATAATGTAAAAATATTCTAACGAAGAGCTTCCTTAAACAGCACATGGAGATATCTGGCAAGATTTCATTCAGTTGTTGCAAATAAAAAAATAAAGAAAGAAAACTCTCACTCACTTGGTAGTCATGAAATTCATATAAGGTATTTTAGTTGAAAATGCTGAACAGTTTGCCATGGCTAGTTAATATTCTCTGAGTGCTCTTAACTTAGATCTTTTCTTTACATGAAGGAATGATGAGATTCTTTTGTTATTATTTTCCAAAATTATAGGGGTGATTATTATACATGTACATAAAACAAACATAATAAGATCTAAATTTGTTTTTAAGTTCCACTAAAGAATTGTTTTCTGTTTATAATTATACATTAAATTTCTGAAAATATGTTCATCATATTCTAGTTTATCCTAGTTTTATGATTTCTCCCCTCCATATATTCCGATAGATTCTGAAAGGTCTGAATCTCAAAATTAAGTCTGGAGAGACAGTAGCCTTGGTTGGCCCCAATGGCAGTGGGAAGAGTACGGCAGTCCAGCTTCTGCAGAGGTTATACGATCCTGATGACGGCTGTGTACGTACAGCTAGCAAAACTATATGCAGTCCACATGATGGAATTTGGAAGTACCACCTATCATGGAATGCTCACAGCTATGTCAACTTTTCATTTTTAACAGTGGAGCTGGGAGGGAAGCCATATCATCTTTTTCCTGTGTATCCATCCATTTCACAAATATTTAGTGCCTACTGTGTGTTAGGCACTGTTCTGAGTTCTAGGGAATACCTCAGTGAATCAAACAGATTTAAAAAAAAAAAAAAAAAAAAAAAACTCTGTCCTCCTGAAGTCTACATTCTAATAAATAGAGATAGACAATACATAAAATAAGTAAATCATATAGTATGCTAAAAGGGATTGAATGGTATAGAGAAAAATTACATAGCAATTTGTAGTATCCAGAATTTTAAAGTTTGTCAAAAACATCCTCACTTTTTTTGTGTGTGTAGTTTATAAGGTTACATTTAACTTTTTCACCCTTGTAAATGGCCTAGAGAATGAGACTGTGATATGCATAAGTGCATAATTCTTAATGCTTCCATTCAAACTTTCAACGGTTATTTTTAAAAGAAAATCTACTCTTCTACAGACCGGTTTCATTTAAATTTTACTTCTTAGTCTTCATACTAGAAGTATCCTAGACCCATGTGTCTATTCTAATAACGGCTAAATAAATTATTGGGTGAGCATTCTGTGTATAACGCAGTTGCATGGAATACCCATGCCCAGACAGAACGCCTGCATTAGTGAGAAATAGAGACTCTATGAGTTATAATTCCCAAACACTGGCTTCTTGTCACGGGAATATATCGGGGTAATAGGTAAGAGAAGACAAAGTTCATTTACTGTTATGTAAACCAATGAATGAAAGACACTTTTGGCTTTTGCAGAGGAGTGAGGTGTTGAAGAGAGGTAATGAAGGCCATTTCCTAGAAGAAACTTAAAGGTCGCATTTTTCTTAAAAATAACAAAATGAAGTTTGTTATATGTGTCTACATAATAACATTTGTGGCACCTAGAATATATACCTTTGTCATCTAATTTGTGGATCTTAGGGTAAAGATATTTAAGTGGTTTGTCAAGATTTTAAGCCAATTATTTTTTGAGATTTTGTTTGTTCCTGTTAGAAAAAGTTTATTGACAATATACATGTTATAAATATTTTATCAAAATACAGTCGGTCTCTGATTACAGAAATACACTGCTTCTCAGCTTATATTTTGAACTAGTAAGAAAGACTCTAAAATCAGTATAGTAAAAGGCATCCAACATGGTTCATTCTTTGGATTGGCAGATCACGGTGGATGGGAATGACATCAGAGCTTTAAATGTGCGGCATTATCGAGAACACATTGGAGTGGTCAGCCAAGAGCCTGTTTTGTTCGGAACCACCATCAGTAACAATATTAAGTATGGACGAGATGGTGTGACTGATGAAGAGATTGAGAAAGCAGCAAAGGAAGCAAATGCTTATGATTTTATAATGGAGTTTCCTAACGTGAGTACACTCTGTAGCCTCCGCCTTAGCTTAGAGCTACAGCACTGCAATATTGCAAGATAAGATAATGAAACAGTAACTTATGCAGAATAGCGGGAGAATGATTAATTTATGAATCGTCCTAGATGAAACATATGTAGAGAAGACAGCATGGTAACAACTCCCCAAAAAAACGCATAATTGAAAGGGCAATTTGAAAAGAGTCATATTTAGTTCTGCAAATGGAAAAGAAAAAAATGAATGATATGTTGAAGTGTGACAAAGAACTATCAGACAAAATCTTCAGCCTTAGCTGAGAAACATGTCTGTAAAACGTTGATTTATGAGGCCATCTTGTGGCTCAGAGTGGGAATGTCACCCACACGATGTCCAGATTGGTTCTGTGACAAAGCAGGAGGAAAACTATGGTTATTTTTTAAAGCACGTGGAGCTAATATTGGATAAGAAATGTGCAATCATATTTGGAAAGAGATATACTAATCTAAAATTCTTGACAATAGGACCCATTAGTTCTTAACGGGTATTTAGAGTTAACAGAGGGCTAGAAAACCACTTATTTTCCTGAAGTATTAGTTCATCAGTATCACTTGAAATTGCTGTGGGAAGCACCCTGTGAAATATGAAAAGATGAGATTTGAAATTAAAATACATATAGAATTCCATCATTCTGGAAGGTCAAAATAACGAAAAATTTCATTTTAATGGACATATTTTACAAACCACACTCCATAGAGTTGGAATAATTTTATTTTTTCTTTTGTTTTTTTCATAAAAACTTTTGTTATGCCAGTAATTACCTCCTATGCCCATTACTTAGGGCCATAATTAGGACAGTATGTAGGCCAGCAAAATCATTAAAGGCTTGAGGTGATTCTTTGCCTATAGTTAGAGCACACATGCTTCCTTGAGTTGACCTTTTGCCCTTTTCAATGACTTCCTTTCCTCAAAACACCAGTGCTCTTCGTTTCCCACTTGGAATTAGGGAGCTTTCTGGTGCCTCTTAAATTATACCCAGTAAGTTACTATTTGCTTTTACTAAAAGGCCAATACTACACAAAGATGTCCCCTGCTATAAATCTAATAGTAAATCCTGAATATATAATCCAAAAAACGAATTAAGGGTAGTAGCTCACCATGATGAAAACTAAGTTCCACAGCCATAGTTAACCATAGAAATAAGAGTAAGCATAACAATAAATAAAAGTTCCAGAAATGGTTATTTCGGGTAGATGAAAACTTGGGGAAAGCTGTGCTCAAAAATGAATAGCATTGCTTCCTGTATAATAGTCACATGTTTTTAAATTAATGTATTAACATTAGCCGCCAATGGCTAGCCTTTCTCCCATAAACAACCATAAAACTGGCTAGAACATTCTACCTGGGAACACATTTCTGACGTCATCTCTGTGAATGGGAATCCAGACAGATCATGGCAGCCCCACAGAGCTGCAAGGTAGAGATCAAATTTTAGGGCAGCTCAAGCAACTGGAAAGGTGATGAGAGAGCTGTAGAGTTGAGGAATGGGGGCAGAAGTCCCTGTGGGGCATCCCTGGGGAATCCTTGTCTGAGGATAAGACTACCCAAGGCTGAACGGAGCACAGCCGCTGCAAAGCTGAGAGTAGAAGAGACACTAGAACTCAAGCAGTGCTGTGGGGATGGTGAAAGTACAGCCCAGTCAGAATGGAGAGATCACATTAACACCTTTTTAACACCCCAGGTATGTAGCTAGGACACCAAAAAAGCCACACCTTAGGAGTCAGGACCACACCTTAGAGTAAAATCAACTCTAGGCCTGCCCTAGCAAAGCCTGAAACCAAGCCATGAGAAATCCCCAGAGGAGACAGAATTTGGAGGTTGGGTTCTGCCAAGTTATAAGGCTCTCTGCAAATTCACCCCAACAAACCATAAAATCAAGATTGCACAAGTTCCAGATGATCAGTCGGTATTCGAACTGCCCACTACAACAAAAATCAACATTTTTTTCAGATTCTGATCTCCTCAACACATCATGCACACTATTCAGTATATAATTTATAGAAACTAGACATGCAAAGAAACAGGAAAATATGACCTGTAGGCAAGAAACATAATCCTTAATGTTTATTCATTAAGAAAAGATCTTCAAAATACATGAGGCAAAACTAATACATCTGAAAGGGGAAATAGACAAATCCACAATTTTAGTTGAACAAGTAGGCAGGCTGTCAGTAAGAATATAGATGATTTGAACAATATTATCAACCAGCTAGATCTAACTGACATTTATAGAACGTTCTAGCCAACAATAGCAGAATATGTTCTTCTCAAGGGCCCATGGAACATTCACTGAGATAAACAATATTCTGGGTCATTAAACAAACAAAACAAAACAAAGCCTTAGCAATTCCAAAGAAGAGAAAACATCAAATATGTCCTCAGATCATAATAGAATTCAACTTGACATCAATAACAGAAATATATCTGGAAAATACACAAATATTTGAAAATTAAATAGCACACTTCTAAATAATCTATGGCTCAAAGGGGAAGTTTCAAAAAAATTAAAAACTATTTTGAATTAAAAAAACTGAAAATGCAATATATCAGTATTTGTGGAATACAGTTAAAGTACTGCTTTGAGAGAAACTTATAGAATCAAATGTTTATTTTTAGAAAAGAAAAATGATCTATAATCTGCAAACCAAGTTTCCACCTTGAAAAACTAAACAAAGAAGAGAAAATTAACTCAAAATAAGCAAAAGGAAGGAAATAATAGAAATTAGGACAGAAATCAGTGAAATCTAAAACTGAAAAATATGAGAAACAATCATTGAAACTGAAAGCTGGCTCCTTGAAAAGATCAATAAAATCAGTAAAACTATAGCAAGCATGACAAAGGAGAGAAAGGGAGAGAGAAGGAGGAGGAAGAGGAAGAGGAGAAGGAGAAAAGAGAAGAAAGAAGAGTTATGACTAATATCAGGGACGAAATAAAGTGCATGAATAATCATCCCAAAGACATTAGAAGGTTAATAAGGGAATACTATGAACAATGCTATGTCCATAAATTTGACAGCCTAGATGAGGGTCAATTCCTTGAAAGACACAAACTACCAAATCTCACCCAAGAAAAAAATAGGTAACTTTTATGGACCTGTAACTATTTAAAAATCAGCAGGTTCTCTAAATAGTGGCAACAGTTACAAATGAAATTAAAATTAAAAGGAGCATTCATAACAGCATCGAAAAACAAAATGCTTAAGAGTAAATTTAATGAAAGATGTGCAAGTCTTCTAAGTAAAAACTATAAAGCATGCTGAAAAACATGAGATCTAAATAAATAGAGTATACCTTATTTATTGATTTAGAAATTCAATATTTTTAAAGATATGCATTCTCCCCAAGTTGATCTACAAATCTGATACTTTACCAATTAAAATCCCACCAGTCTTTATTTGCATGTAGAAACTGACATGCTGATATCAAAATTTACTTGGAAATTCAAAAGACCAAGAATAGCCAAAACAATTTTGAAAAAAGAACTATCTAATTTTAAGACAGTAATTATGACTGTGGCAGTGGTATAACAATGGATGTATACTTCAGAGCAATGGAACAGAGAGACCAGAAGGACTCACACATATCTGGTCAATTGACTTTTGACAAGGCCAATGGAATTCAGTGGAGGAAAGGTAGATCTTTTCAAAAAATGGTGCTGGAACAATTGGATATCCATATGGAAAACAAATGAAATATGACCTTTACCTTACACCACACACAATTTGCCACAGAACTTAGACCATCATCTTAAAGTTTAAACTTCAAAAATAGAGAAACAGGCCAGGCACGGTGGCTCATGCCTGTAATCCTAGCACTCTGGGAGGCCGAGGCGGGCGGATCGTTTGTGCTCAGGAGTTTGAGACCAGCCCGAGCAAGAGCAAGACCCCGTCTCTACTAAAAATAGAAAGAAATTAGCTGGACAACTAAAAATCTACATATAAAAAAAATTAGCT
>RJWJ010041897.1:0-13275 GCA_004363605.1 Indri indri | reverse complement strand
CTGTAGTGGCTCAAGTGGGAGGTGGATGGGCAGATCCAAGGAAATAGCAATCATGGAACAGAAGTCAAAAATAGGGAGCAGGTAAAATCAGCAGAACATGGTGACCAATTGTCTGTGGTTGACTAATGACAAGAAAAGTCAAAGCAGATTGGAGAGTATTGAACTTGAGAGATACAGGCTAACAGGGAGGGAGGACAGCAGAGTGAAAAGGCTCAAAAGGAGTAGGAGGGACTTGTGGAAGTTGAGAGAACTGTTGGACACCCATGAGGAAATATCCAGAAGGATAATTAGCTACAAGTGTCATGTGCTTAGAGATGACAGTAGGAGCCATTAGGATGGATGAGGACGTAAAGGTTAGAATGTGGTTAAGTTTTGTATGACCGTACTTTCTTAAAAATTGCATTTGCCAAGGTCTCCTCACTTTTCATTCATTCGTTTGACAGATAATTATTGCATGGTCTTTCTGTGGTAATGCTGAAATAGATAGGAAATAATTTAAAACTCTAATATAAAGTGTTTGCCCTAAATAATAATCATTGTAACAATCATAGGAGCAGTGACCATTTACTCGTCACCCTTACTTTATACAAAGCACCAGGTTAAAATGAGACACGCATTATTTTGTTTCATTTTTATAACAACATGATGAATTAGGTATTATTATTATACCCATTTTGTGGAAAATTGAAGCTCAGAAAAGTTATCTATTATCGAAGATTACGCATGGCACATTATCAAGGAGCCTAAATTCAGATACCGATTATCGGACTCCAGGGCCTCTGCCATTAACTGCTAGGCTGTTTGGTGACATAAAATGTGCATTTTAAAAAATGTTAAATAACAACCCAGATGTTTTCACCATCAAATGTTTAAGTAGCACCTTGCATGGGTCTTGGGACACAGTAGGTACTTAATAAATGTTTGTGCAAGGTAGGCAGGCAGACAGGAAGGGGAAGAGTGTGTGGTGGATACAACAAGTGCTAGCAGTTCAGGAGAAGGAGAAATCTCAGTAGATTGCAATGGACAGGATTTGCACTGCTGGAGAATGGGCAAAAGGACCTTCCAGAAGAGGCTGAGAGAGAGATAGGGTAGGTGAATCCAGTGTGTCTGGGAGGAGTGAGGAGGCCAGTTTGGCCAGAGAAGACAATTGTGGACAGATGCATAGCAGGAGATAAGTTTTTAAAAGTCTGCTGGGTCCAAGTCATTAAAGAGCTAAGCATTTTGGACTTTATTCCCTGGACAATTAGAAGTTGCTAAAGGTCTTTGAGCCTGGGAATGGCATAATGAAAATGGGCTTTGACACAATGAATCTGACATTGGCTGGCAGGAGAGATTGGAAGGAACAAAGATGAGAGGCAAGCAGTCTGGAACCATGCAAGAGCCCAGCCCTAAGCAGGGTAGGACTTACAATGGACACTGGGTGGAGGTGGGTGAGACAATCTCCTAGAGAAGTCGGGCAGGCAGTAGAGTGCCTGTGGACACTGGAAGAGTGGCACTGCAGGGCCCCTGTCACCGTTCTAGGACTGTAGAAATAACACCCTGAAGTAGCTGATTTTCTGCGTTTAACTTCATGTCACTCACTACCCCCTCAGCAGAGAAAAGGATTCTGAGAATGGAAACCAGATTAGGAGAGATGCTAGAGAAATGCCCAGAGTTTGGGCACCCAGGGGCAGTAGAGGGCACAGTCTCCAACAGCGACAGCTACCAAGAGGAGGTCAGATGTGGGCTGCAGAGAGTGTGGTGCCAAGGAAGGGCAGGACTTTGCCAAGGGTACAGGTGCTTTAGCCCAGACAGTTGGGATAGTAGAAAGAACCCAGAACCAGGAACCCAAAGCCAGATTAGAACCCTGCCCTGCCACCTGCACAAGCAAGGTGACCTTGGGAAGTCATCTAATCTTTCTAAGATAACTAATGTGGAAACATCCAGCCCAGTACCTGGCATGTGGCTGATACTTAACAGATATGTGGAGAACATGAAGGTCTTGAGCTTCAGTTTGCTCACCTGTGAAACGGGTAACAATCTCAGGCCCATCTGCCTGTGCGGACCACAGGGAGGACCAGTTGAGGTGCAGGCTGTGAGCACTCTCCACAGAGGCAGCAGACCAATCTATGGGGGAATGTCATGGCTTTCATGGGTCAGTTCCACTCTCCAGAGACCCCTTTCCAGAAGCCAAGGAGTGTTTTTAAGAATCTCTACACCTATGTACACCAAAAGGCAGCACCAGCCCATGTGTGCTCTCACCCCTGAAAAGAAGAGAGTAGAAATGAGAAGACACCATAGGCCCTTTGGGTACTGGATCATAAACTCTTCCAGGTCAAGAACGGGTCTTCATCTCTTCATCCCCAGTGCCCAGAATTGTACCTGCATGGATTAAACTAAACCTTATTGTGCCCATGGACACCATGCTTGGGGCCATCAGACGTTCATAGCTCAGAGCTGATCCAAAGCCAGGTTCCAGTGAAGGGCTGGGTGGCCTATAAAGTCAACTCTTGTAGAGATGAAGGGAGCCAGTGATGGTGAGCAGGTGGGGGTGACCTATAAACAACTTCTTTGTTACCCTGACAATGTCTCTTTGGCCTGACATTCAAGGCCTTTCCCAATCTGACTCCTGCCTGACTTTCCGTTCTTTTCTTTCCTGCAACCTGCACCTCCTTGTTCCCCCCACACACCTTACATCCCCACCACCACCAGATCTTAACTTCCTGCTGCATCAAATGCCTTTCTCCCACCTGCACACACAGTCTCCCTTGTCCAAGGTGTGGCCTGTGTGTCCCTTCCATGAGGGGTTACCCTGCAGGGGGTAGCTCTCCCATCTCCTAATCTCTGCCGCCCTTTGTGCCATCCTGCTGCACTCGAGCTTCCCTCCCAAAGTCATAATTATCAATACATACATTCCTTCTCTCTTTTGGCTCATTAGTTCTTCAAGGGCTGGGTCCATGCATACGTGTTTTTATAGATGAGCAAATTGAAACTTCTTCCCCCAAGATCTGCCACAGTGTCTTATGCAAAGTAGATGCTTCATAAATATGTGTTAAATGAATATCCATTACAATCATGTAATTATTCCTGTCAACACCTTCAGCCTCATCAGCATCTGTTCATTCATAGCAGGTAAGCCTTGAACTAGCACTGTATCTGGTACATAGTGGGCCCTCAGTGATGCTTTGCCAAATGCAAAAGGTAATCCCAATACAGCTTGAGAACCTTCCCGATTTTACGTGTAATAGGGATCCTAGGAGACATCACAAGGAGCCCTGTTCTTCGCAAATTGGATTTATCATAACCCAGGAGCAAGCCAGAGAGCATTTACATTGCTCTCTAAACCCCAGAGCTGTAGCAGCAGCATGAACACTTGTTTTTCATTTTCTTCTTTCATTATGTTCTTCTCTCCTCTTCCTGCTTCCCCAAGTCTCAGACCGAGAATGTCTGTTTAGTTTCTTTGAGGGAGCGTGACTAGTTGTGGTTTCCCTCCAGCTGTTTCTGCAGCCCCCAGCTGAACCTCAGAATGCAGGGCAGGTGTCTTTCTGTCATCTCCCCTTGGCGGGGTTCCTCCCAGCCTGCCAGCACAAACCAGCCACCTGCAGGTGAATGAATGCTTTGGCCTTATTCCAGACAAGCTGTTTCATCCCATCTGAGTAGCGGGCATCCAGTTGTCAAGCCTGATGTGTTATGGCTGCTAATAGGAGCGCTTTGTCACAGGAGGCACTGTCCCTGACTGATGGCACCCTGCTGTTTTCCAGGCCGTGGTGGTGACTGACGGGGAGCGCATACTGGGCTTGGGCGACCTGGGCTGCTATGGCATGGGCATCCCCGTGGGCAAGCTGGCCCTGTACACGGCGTGCGGAGGGGTGAACCCGCAGCAGTGCCTCCCTGTCCTGCTGGACGTCGGCACCAACAACGAGGTAATACGCTGCCCGGGCCAGGAGCTCTGAAGCCGGGACGTGGCAGCTGGGGTGGGGTGGGGAGCTCATTTGTGGGGTGTTTATGTCTACACAGCAATGGGCATTTCTTTCCTGGTGTCCCCTTGACCAGGACACGCCCCCTACACAGTGTGAAGTGGAGGACCTTCCTCCTTCCTGGTTGCCCATGCCCACAAGCTCATTCTCTTCCCCCACCCACTTCTGGGCCCCCTTGCTCCTCTACCTCCGTGAGCCCTTTGTGCTCACATGACGCCTGCTGGGGCTCCCTTTGCTCCCTAACCACCATGATCCCACACAGTTTCCATTCCCCTCGAGGACACTCTCTGTCCCACTGGTGAAGAGGGAAGCCTATTGAGGTGGGAGTGACCACCAGGCCATATTTTTTAGCATTTTCGAGGCAAGCCGCCTCAGTGGAAGGATTAAAATTCAGAGCACCAGTGCCAGGGTAGAAATGTCTGAATCAGGTAGAAGAGTGTCCTGCAAACCCAGGGAGAGAAACTGAGCCAAGCTGTGGGCGAGATCCACCTGCAGGATTCCAAGTGGCTTGGGATTTAAGGGGCTCAAACCCCAGCCAAGAGTTTGTCTGCTCTGGGCACCACCATGGGGCACAGTGTTTGTGCCTGTCTGTGCTTCTCAGCTCTGTGTCTCTGTGTCAGAAAACATGAAAAAATATCCAAGAATTCCTTCTTAATGACACTTCACGTTGAGTTAAAGATCAATGCATGTTCATCTTATAAAAATTGAGAAAATCCAGGGAAGTGTTAAGAATAAAATAAAATGTCAGTCACACAACCAGTGCTAATCACTGTTCACATATTGGTATATGCCATTTTCCCCAAAGCACTTATAAAACCAGAGCTGCATTCATATTGCATATACAGCTTTTTATCCTGCTTTTAAAAAATTTAATATCTGTCATGAGTTTTCTCCCAGGTAATAATCATTCTTTTACAATGTCATTTTAATAGCTGCCTCATGCATCATAATTTACCTAAGACACCCCCCACAGTTGGATGCTTAGGTTGCTTCTAGTCTTTTTGCAAATATAAATTGTGTCGGATACTCATTTTTTTGTAGGATCAGTCTTTGTCCCCATCTCCGGGTATTTCCTTAGGATAAATTCCTAGAAATTGAAGTATTGAGGCAAAAGGAATGGTCATTTTTTTAGATTCTTTGCATTGTCCGAAAGGTTATACTTATTTGCATTCTGCAGTGATCTCTCTCAAGAAAATTTGCCAAGACTCTTTGCTTGGCCTTCCTCTTCCCCAGACATCATACGCCTCCATTTTGAAACAGGAATGAGCACTGTAGCTCCTAATAAGGGATGCTCATCCACTCTTCATCCGCAGCCATGATCAAATGAGGGAACACTGGGCAGACCTTGCTTGAAAGCCAGGAAATCCTGGGGGTGGGGGTCAGATGAGGGAGGGAAAGGGAAGTGGGAGAAGCACTGGATTGAGAAGCAGGGACCCTGGTTCCAGCACCACTAACAAGCCAAGTGAGTCACTGCACAGCTTTAGACTTGATCTTCTTCCAGTACAATGAGGAATGGAACCAAAAGGTTACCTAGTGTCCTTCGACCTCTAAAAATGATTTCTCTCCATATGCCTCCTCACCAGCCCAGGAGACCAGAGGCTGCATGGGGGCACAAGCCTTGCAACTGCTCATCAGGACCAGTCTGCAGCTTTTACTCAGCATAGTGGTCTCCTTTCCCAGCCATGTATCTGGGGTTTGCTAAAATTGTCCTTCAGCCTCAAAGAGTACATCGTTGGAGGCATGGATGAGTGTAGCAAACTTTGTTTTAGTTATTGTTCCTATCCAACATCTCCTGCTATGTTCCAGCTGCACTCCCTCTCCTAAAATGTGGCCCTAGGCAAGAATCGAAACAGCTTGAGTTTGATTCTGAGGCTGTTGTATCCCCTGAAAGGGCATTGGTTGCCTAGCAGGTGTATTAGCATCCTTTGTCATTGAAGGCCCTGCTCCCAGCAATGATTTGCTGAAGTTTAGGGCTGGCCCCAACTTGAATCAAACCCACCAGAAAAGATGACTGGAAACTAGCAGTGATCGTGGGCCAGGCTCTTTCACGGACCACCTGGTTTAAGCCTTACGGTAACCCTCTGAGCAGAGCATCTATTATTACCTCCCTTTTTTACAGTTTAGCAAACTGAGATCCAGAGAGTTTAATTTTCCCAAGAAGATCTACTAGAAGTGGCAGGGCTGGAATCCTAATCCAAATTTGTGCTGCTCTCCCTACGCTACACCCCTGCCTGGTTTCTGTCACTTTATAAGTCAAGACCATTTCTTGATTTTTAGAATTGTTTTTACAAAAATAAATTTAGAACATTATTTAAAATTTTACAAGAAAAAGGAAATGACATTTCTCCCACAATGCTACATTTATGTTCCTTTCCAATATTTATGTATGCATATACATATAGTTATTAGCTTGTAATCATAGTACAATTTTGTTCTAATTTTTTCAATCAAAATTATTTTGTGAATACTTTCTCTTTACTCATTTAGTGATTTTGAGTGCTTAGTAGGTGTCAGGCACTCTGCTAAGCATAAGGGAGATAAATGAGAGCCAGGAATGGTAGAATATTCTATTAATAGTTGTCAGTGATCCAACACTGTCACCTAATTGATCATCTTAATGGGTCACATGTCTGCTTCTCCTCCTGGGGCTTTAGGCTTCTGGAATCACTTCTCCCTTCTGGGTGTGGAAGGGAGAGAATTTCCCCTGGGCCTGCTCCCTCTTATCAGGGAGGGACCAGAGTATTCTCCAGCTGAGAGGAGGGAACATGCCCTGACCTGCCCTCCCTACACCATGAGGGTGAGAGAAAGCAGTTCTCACCCAGTCCAGTAAGAATGATACTAGCTGCCATTTATTGAGCACCTGTAATGTGCCAGGCATAGTTCTAGGCCTGCGTGTATTTTATGTCTTTTCATTCTGAAAACTGCTGTATGAGATTTTGTTCTCCCCATTTTACAGATGAGGAAACTGAGACTGAAACATGTCAACTACTTATCTCAGGTCCCACAGCTCTAGGTGTCAGAGCTGCCTTGCCCATGGTGGCACACTGCTCCAAGGGGTCAGGTGTTTGCGTTATAGACTGGGAAATGAGGACTAAGAAAGTGGTTGTTTCACACAGGTGGAATCCAACGGACAGTCAGGATTGAGTTAGAGCATAACGATGTCCTCCCCTCCAGGGAAAGGTGAGTCCCCTACAGACCCACTTCAAGAAATTCAGGACACAAAAATTCAAAGTTATAAAGTGTCCAGCATTAGGAAGACATTGATTTATTTCTTTGCAAATGGATTTACTATGTGATCTCTTGCACTACAGTTCTTTTTTGAAAATGAATCAGTCTGCAAGATTCTCCCCCCAGAATTCTTGGGCGCATCTCTTGCTCAGAGCAAACCAGAGCTGTAGCAGAGGAAAACTCGGCCTTGCAACTTTTATCTCATGTGTCAGTGCAGGGAGGATACTGTTGTGAGGGTTTTTAGTGTCAGAATAACTAGACCATCTGTGCGTATGTCTCTATAAAAACGCCTGAGGCAACAGGAGCTTAATCACAGTCAGAGAAAACACCCCTCCAGATTTCCTGTTGAAGGAAAACATCTGCTGTCTATAGCCCTGAAACTCTGAGTCACTTCTACCTGCCAATACCAAGGAGATTTGGAAAAGTAAATATGTGGGGGGGTGATCCTGTGAAGAAGGGACATCCCATGATTAAGTTCCAAGGGGGCAGAGGAAGGGAGCCTTTTCCCGTCATGCGGAGCACTTGCTCAGCCTTCCGTCACGGCTGCGTGTGAACTGGTTTGTGCACTTTGTTTCATCCACATGCAGCCAGGCTATACAAGCGAGAAGGGACCTCAACCTCCTCTCGCTCAACCCCTTGTCCTACATGGGAAGAGAGGCCCAGAACAGAAATGGCTTCCCCAAGGCTTGACTCCAAGCCCAGTGCCCTCCTCACTCTATGCCAAGGTTCTGTGGGCACCCCGGGGTGCTTAGCTTTCAAATGGCCCTCCTGAGCCTTGGAGGTTTTCTCCCGGCAGAAATCTTGAGCCTCTACAAACTCACCCCACAATGAGATGCTGTGCAAGCCCCAGGAACTGACTCACGGGCAGAGGAAGGGGAGGTATGTCTGCCTGGGAGACAAACACGGGAGCAGATGGTCAGTGAGCCTAGTAAACGTGGCCTCAGGGGTGTTACTGGCCTGGGTGTTGCAGGGTTTCTTCTACCTTGCAAGATTATTGTGCTATGACTAAGAAATATTCAGCATTCACCATGTGGTGCCATTAGAGTACTTGCACTCTATACACATGTGATCTCTGAGGATGCCCTCCCTAGGATCTTTCTAGCTCACCCCTGGGCTTAGCCGATCTTCCCAAGGAATAAGTGGTAGGCAGGACTGCCAACCTGAGGGGGAAGGGTGCTGTGCCCACAGCGTGAACCCAATCTCATGACCTCCCAGATCCCCAGATGCTCTGAGTTAACATCTTAGCATGCCTGTTGCTACACAAGATAAATATTTTTTTGACGAGGATGTTTAACTGTCTTCCAGCTTAAATCCAGTGCTCACTGATGGGGCCAGTGAGGAGGAGGAAACCATTTTGTTTTCCATGACATTCTGTCTCCAAGAAAACCTTAGGAAGGCAGAGTTGGGCAAACAGCCATAGAGAGCACATTCAACCCTCTAACTCCCATGGCAGAGGAGAAAGTTCTGGTTCACCCACTTTGGACAAAGACCTTCACCTAAAATTGTAGTCATCAACTTATTTCATTCCAAAGGGAAGTTAGTAACTATCCAACGGAAGGGAAAGACTTAGTCATTCAATTAATATTTAGGTGCCAGGCACCCTAGTGGGCAGCATCCTTTCCTCTACAACATGTTGCCTCCCAACTTTGAGATCCCTTCTGCCTTTATTGATAGGGATACCAGATTTAGCAAATAAAAATATAGGACACTAGTCTATATTTTTTGTTATATAAATATAGAGTTTATATTTATTGCTTGAATTTCAGATAAATAAATTTTCAACATAAGTACATTCCATGCAATACTTGGGTCACAATTACACTAAAACAGTTTTACAAAATATTGCCTATCTGAAATTCAAATTTCATTGGGTGTCCTGTATTTCATCTGGCAATGCTACCTGCTGAAAACTTCTGCTGTAAACACGTACGAAGAAGTCAGGATAAAGGAGGGCTGCAAGGAAGGGCTCCAGGACAGTGAATCTGCCCACACCTTGTTGGCAGGCATTCTTGTATCAGAATCAGATGGTGGGACACAGGGCAGAATGTGGGCTTCTTGTCCCATGCTGTGCCAAGTCAGCTGTGAGAGCTCCACCCACTGCCGTCTCAGAGAAGCCATTTTCACTCCTCCCAAAGAAGATCGGGCTAGCTGGACACAGCCTTCCCCCTGATTCCATTCTA
Source organism: Indri indri (assembly GCA_004363605.1). NCBI lineage: Eukaryota > Metazoa > Chordata > Mammalia > Primates > Indriidae > Indri > Indri indri. The sequence goes on along the minus strand of RJWJ010041897.1, from coordinate 3,911 downwards.
GCTTTCGCTGCTCCCCAGCCTGGCCTGCAAGATGAGAGCCTGCACCTGCCCAGCCGCTGCTGACCCCTTCCAGAGGACCAGGCAAAGGGCGAGGAGCCGCATCTGGCTCCCCAATCCCCACAAGTGACAGGACGTCCCTGTCAAGTGACAGGATGAAGACCCAGTCAAAGCAAGGCTCAATCTCAGCTTAGCCATTTTCTGGCTCTGTGAGCTTGGGCAGTTTATTTAAACCTTTGAACTCCAACTTCTGTAAAACAGAGATGAGAATAGTCAGACTATTAAAAGGATAAAATGAGTGAATTACTTGAAAGCTCTCTACAAACATAAGCGATTTTTAATGTCATCTTCATACGGAAAGTTTTTTCTACTTTTTTGTTTAGTTTTAAAGTATCTGAGGCATAGAACATTTTATTATAAAAGTAAAATATAAAGACCTTTAAAAGGTTTTTATAGTCACCCTGTATCTCAACTGTACCTCACTATGGTTGACCTTTGTCTTTACTGCAGATATACTGAGTAATTTTTGGAAAATCTAAAACTTCTCCATTGCCACTGGAGAACTTGACTCTAGAAAAAGCATATGCAGCATTGAGAAATTCACTCTATGCTGCCTGATGCACCAAGATTCAAATCTGTGGTTTGGCAACATTACAAATTATAACTCACCATGGACCTTTTTAATTTCTGTAAGAGCTGGAAAAGTGAATATTTTCTGTAAAGGCCAAGAGTTACACTATTTTCAACCATTATTTTATGTGCTCTTCCAAGTTGTGTGTGTGTGTGCTTCAGATAGTTGTAATTATGATATCTATGCAATTTTGTATCCGGGTGTTTTTTTTTTTTTTCACTTTAAATAATCTCATACACATTTGTCCAGGTGACTGAATGGTCTTAAAAACCACTAATTTTAATGATTGCCTATATGTCCATTGAGTTGTTATACCATCGTTTACCATTCCCCCTTGCTGGATTTTTGCTGCCCCAAGTGGCTTTTATTATTTTTTTTTATTTCAGCATATTATGGGGGTACAGATGTTTAGGTTACATATGTTGCCCTTGCCCCCCACCAAGTGGCTTTTAGATGATTACTTTGAAGCTGGCATGTAGAAGGGTGGGCACCATGTATGTCCTGCTTTCATCCTTTAGTTCCCCACCACACACATGCACAGCTACTGGGGAAGAATCCTAAACAGTTTCAAGGATGTTCAATCCAGGGAATGAGAAGAGTGAGAGAAGGAGATCAGGACCCACCTTCTTTCTCAGTGTAGACCTGTGGTACCTTGGACAACCCACCTCAGATGCTTATGTGGACCATGTGGACCCAGGATTGGGGTGAGGGGTTGGGAAGGCAGGTATTTCCTGTTCTTTTCTTTCCCCTACACCTTTCCCCAGCTACCTCCTACAGTGATACCAAAACAGTGTGGACCTAGAGCAGTGTCTTGAAAAAAAAAAAAGTCCATTCTTGTTGATGTGCAGAAGAGCCACCTCAGCAGCACAGCTGAGTGGTTAAGACCATGGGCTCTGAAGCCCGACAGCCTGGGTTTGAATCCCGACTCTTTCATTTATAAGCCCAAGGTCTTGGGCAGGTTGCTTAACCTCTTTGTGTCCTGTTGCCTCATTTGTAAAATGCGGAAAATAACGAGACCTACCTTTCAGGTCCTCCACGGATACAGATGTGTGAGAGAGTTACTGGGGAAACATCTGTGAAGACTAAAGGGGAGGGAGCAGGAGTCGGAGGTGGTGTCTTCAGACTGCAGTACAGGTCAGACACCTGTAAAAGGAGAGAGGGAAGGAGCGAGGACTGAGCAAGAGAGCCCTGCTGCAGTGCAGCCCTGGGAGCATTTCTGTTAGGCCAGTGGGAAGTCCCCAAGTAAAGACGGCCTGAGTGCAGTCTCAGTTGGGCAGGAAGGGCCCCTGCCCCCACCGTGGTCAGTCATTAAGCATCCCGGGAAGAGTGCAGCAGCTGAAGGCTGTCCACCAACCGCCCTCCCTCAGCAGGTTCCCTTAAGAAAATTCTGAGCCGCACACCTCCGTGGTGACCTCATGGAGTCAATTAAAGCACATTAGGCAGTACGAGCAGTACATGGCACAGAGGAAGCACCATGAAAGCTAAAACTGCTACCACTATTTTATAGCAAACGTTATAATTCACAAAGCTCTTTTACATATATAATTTCACTTGATCACCACAATCATCCCATACAGCCCATATTTTATCCCCTTTTGAAAGATGAGAGGAAGGCTCCTAAAGGTCATATGATTTGCCCAAAGTCACATAGCTTGTCAGTGGTGCAGGTGAGACTGGACTCTAAGTCCCTTGAGGGTAGGCCCATGTGGTCTTTATCTTTGTGTCCTGCAGTAGCAGTTCAGATGGAGATGAAGATAACACAAAACCTTGTCTTCAAGGAGCTCGTATTTTTGGTGAGTTAGATGTAATGAGAGATAATTATGGGAGACCCTAATCCATGGAATTACTTCCCATTTTTCAAATACCCCAGATACTTTTTCCTCCTGCCTCCAGCCCCAATCTTTCTTTTCTTTGTGCTGACCTCTCAGACTGGGGCCCAGCCCACCTGCTGAAATCTGCCCATTCTCTAATGCCTGACCATTTTCTACATGACACAATCCCAACCTGTACCCCTCAAGGGGAATTACTTCATTCCTTCTCTGTGCTGCCATGTGCCACACTTTGTTCCAAAGCAATGTCACTGTGCCCTGCAGTAAAGTGAGTTAGTTTACTCATCAGCCACCTACACTAAACTGTGAGCACCTTGAAGGCAGCAACAATTTCTTACTCATACACAAACCCCCTACTGGGCCCAATGTCAGCAATAATACATGATCAATGCGTGTGTCATGCGTGAATGAGTCTGCTGACTGTATAGGAGTCGGCCAGTGGGAGTGGTTGTTCAGACCAATGCAGACACCAGAGATGACCAAATAGCACATGACTGATGTGATGGAAAGAGCCGCAGGAGGCAAGGTGGAGGGGGCCTAACACCAGCTGGGTGTTAAGGTGTGCGTCTTTCTTGAACTGAAATGTCTGGTTGTATCATTCTATCCTTGTATCCACCAGGGCCTATCACAGTGTGAGGCATGTGGTAGGTATTCAGTAAGATTTCATGGAAGGAAGGAAGGAAGGAAGGAAGGAAGGAAGGAAGGAAGGAAGGAAGGAAGGAAGGAAGGGAGGGAGGGAGGGTTTTCTAATTTGAGTCCTGATCAGAGTCTTTGGATGAGGCCCATGACCTCAGTGCTGATGCCGCCTAAAGTCAACTACGATGGTTCTTAATCAGGACCAATTTGCCTCCAAGAATACCTTTCGCAATGTGTGAAGACATTTTTGATGGTCACAACTTGGGGTGCTATTGACTCCTAGTGGTTAGAGACCAGAGATTCTGATAATATCCTACCATGTACAGGTCAGCCCTCACAGTAAAGAATTATCCAAGCCAAAATGCCAATAATGCCACTATTGAGAAACCCTGAAATAACCTCAGAGCCTGCAGCCAGGGTTGGAAGACTATGTCTGAGAGAGCCTTGCCTGGTTCAAAGCATCCTTGGTTCCTAACATGGGGACAATTTTGAGTCTACCCTCAGTTAGTGGCTTAGCCTCCAGACCCTTCCAGAGAAGACACCTGGTGGGGGGGGGGGGGGGGGGGCGGATCTAGCCAGCTTCCTTCTCCCTCCTCCCCTCCCACCCCCTTGTTCTTTCCACTAAACCCAGACACCTTTTTTTTTTAGACAGAGTCTTGCTCCATTGCCTGGGCTAGAGTGCCGTGTCACCAGCCTAGCTGACAGCAACCTGAGACTCCTGGGCTCAAACGATCCTCCTGCCTCAGCCTCCCAGAGTGCTAGGATTATAGGCCTGAGCCACCACACCCGGCCTTGAACATAGACACTTGTTGAAAAAA